>JAAGKR010005322.1:15252-52119 GCA_011419295.1 Clarias macrocephalus | reverse complement strand
ATTGTACCACTGCTTTAACACTGCCGTGACAACTAAAAAGCTTTTTTGGTTGTTGAAGCAAATGTCAGTGTTTTAAAGGTGGTGCTTGTGGTTACAGAAAGCCAGTAAAGAGATCAGAAAACAGTGGTCTGAGTTTTGAGGTTGCCCTTCTCACACATCTATTATTGCAATACATATAAAGTATGTGGTTAATGCTTTTTTATCTGCTTCTGATACATCTCACTTTTTATTTTTGATGAAATCATCAATTATTCTTTATTATGTGAATTACATATGTGCATATTAATCACAGTCAGCACTTGAAAAAGAAATTTATTTAGCTGATGCGTGTGGCTACAGGACGCCAGTAAAGAGATCAGAGAAGAGAGAAGAGTTTTGCAGTTGCCGTTCTCAAACAGCTGAGGTGAGCAGTGACCTCTTTACTTCCCAATTCAACATTTCTAGAGGGTTAAAAGTTTGAGAAACTTTATTGACTTCATGTCATGGATCCTCTGAAAACTAGACATGATAAACATAAGTTCAAATGAAACAAACAAACAAACACAAAAAAGACATATATACATATTTCTTTTCTACATCCATTTGTATTTTGTACTTTGAATGCATAACATGGGCCTAATCTATCTAACCTTAATTCCTCCTGAAAACCCAAGAATATATTAATGTGAAATGATGATTAGTGATGTTTCCACACACCAGCAGTGCAGGAGCAAAACACAAAGATTAGGAGGATATAAGAGGAGAACAAACAAGTTAGTCTGGAGAGTATTGATTTTTCAGAATCCTTCCTCCAAAACTTTTTTTTGACAATATCCCTTGACAGCTCTGACTGACACACGTAGCAAAAATACCTCTAACTGCCATGCACATCCTCACTGCATTAAAGATCTTTTTAAGTGAAAAGTCAAGAAAAAAAAAAAAGAAAATTGTACAGTATGTGCATTAAAAACAAAAAATGCTGTAGTAATGCAAAAGTGGGAATATATATATATATATATATATATATATATATATATATATATATATATATATATAATTAAGTAGCGAATTAACATAGGGCATTAGTAGGGAAGTTACTTCCCATAAACATTATATTGACAACTTATCTATTTTACATTCCTTAATAGATTCATTTTACAGTTAAATGTGCTAAGTAAATGAAATGTTTAGTTTTTGTCATTTTTTCTGTTAAAGCTTTGCTTTTGCTATGTCACTGTGGAGAAAAAAATCCAAAACAAGAAAAAAAAATTTAACCACAGGGGGTGAAATGTTTGATGTAGAGAGAAACAGTGTTGAAAAACTAGTAGGATGGAACATGGTAGCAGACTGATAGAGAAATTATTGTGAGATTTTCTTTATAAATTCTGTAAAATGAAAATTAATTGATTTTAGGGTACAAAGAAATAAATGCTAGTGTGTTAAATGTGAAGTTTTTGGCTAGCAGAAATCACGTGATTTAAAGGAAGGCTGTGGTCTGAGTTTTTTGGTTTCAATACACAAAAACTACTTTCAAAAAGAGAGTGGTGAACTCTCAACCTCATGCTTTGAAATTTAGAAGGTAAATAAAACGTGTTTAAATAAAACAAAGTGTGTCTCATGTGTCACAATAGATGGATTGCAAGCAAGGCATATTCACAGAAGATAAGACTTTAATTATAAATAAAAACCAAACCGAGAAAACACAAACCAAGCATTAATGAACTAAACCAAGAAACTTAACTGAACCAACTGACTATACAAACATAACTTTTGAACAGAACAAGACAAGTACTGAATCCAAAACCTGACTATTTATAGCCACCTTAAATGCTAGGCTCAGGAGAGATAAATGACAAGATCCCAGGTGCAGTGTAGGAGTTGAAGTTCAATACAAAATGTCTGAGCTCAAGGCGCCCTCTAGGGGTTATTCCAGACACATTAGCTACCAGTTGCATTTCTTCTGAATATTAAACATGAATAAATAAGATTTTATTAACAATTGTATTTAAACCAAAACAATGAAGATTTTTTTGTATAACTTGTACCTGTATGTACTTGTAAAATGTATGCTTAGTATTTTTTTATTTTTCTCCAATGGCATTTTGAGGTAAATAAATTCTGATCATTAATCATTAATCCATACAGTTCATGTAATACATATTTATTAAACCCTAAATCCCTTTGTACATTTAAGTACTTACCCAGTACCACTGTTATTTTTTTTACATAAATATCTGACTTTTTTCTTTTTGAATACAAAAGGAGATCTGACATTTTTAAAAGACAAATCGGTGAGTTTTTTTTTTTTTTTCTTTTCAAATACATAAACATTTTGGCCAGTTCAAGCAGTTACAAGCATTTCAAACTGTTCTGTTTTCTGACAATAAATCATTTTGTAAATCACAATTAAATCCTAATCAATTAAAATAAAAAATTAAAAACCTAATGGTTTTGTGTTTTATTAATTAATTAATTAAAGTGAGCTGCTGCATTAGTGGAGATTTCAGAGGATGGAAGTGAGCAGAGGGACGGTCATGCGGAGGAAACTCAATGGGCAATGAGATCCAAACAAAAAATGGCAAAACACATTTTATACAAGGATGTAAACATCGACCCAAGGCCAAGAAAAGGAAAAACAATGAAAAGAAAAACACAATCAAGCTTAAAAACATTGTTTGAGAACTAAGTAAACAAAAACACTAAGTAAACAAGGACACTTTAAGAATGGATTTATGTCAGCGTGATCTTTATGATTGTGCCATATTTATATCAAATATTAAGGAAAATTAATAATAAATCTCTCATATGCATCCTTTCATAAACATGGTGTCTCCACCTTGTCGAAATGAAAGAGAGAGATTAGAAATAAGGAGTAAAGTATAAAGATAAAAATGTTTGTTCATTTAAAATAACACCCAAACTGGGTTGTTTTTAACCCAGCTGCTGGTTAAATATGGGACCAACTCCATGCTGGGTTAATTTAACCCAGCAAAATGGGTTATTTATTTAACCCAGCATTATGGGTAAAATATCCAATCCAAATGCTGGGTTAATTCTACCTCACAAATAGGTTATTATTAT
This sequence comes from Clarias macrocephalus, assembly GCA_011419295.1. NCBI lineage: Eukaryota > Metazoa > Chordata > Actinopteri > Siluriformes > Clariidae > Clarias > Clarias macrocephalus. The sequence goes on along the minus strand of JAAGKR010005322.1, from coordinate 49,059 downwards.
TTTTATGTTTTACATGTCTCTGGGTAAAACAGTTAAATTACTAAAAATAGTAATATAGAAAAAATATATATATTTATTTTTCAAAAGCACAAGATCAGATAATACAAAACAAGTTCAACAGCGACATCATTACGATACTATTACTCAGAAGCACTAATGCCAGAGAGCAGCGCTGGTCATCATCTCCCAACATCAGGATGTAGGGGTTCGGCCTCGACACTTCAGCCTGCTGGAGATATTCCACGGTGTCGGTTCCAACCTTAGAAAGAAAGAAAGTAAAAGTTTCTGGAAAAATCGAGAGGGTTGGCTAGTATGTAAGAAGATTAGTGTTTTGTAACACCACAGCTTTTTATATGTGGTTGCTAACACTAGTTAAATGCTAGCATCATGCTGGCACTACAGTTAACAGTTTAGCTTTCGTTCATCACTTCACCATCTTCATACACCCTGCAAGCATCTACAAAGAAAGCTAAAAAGCTCAGACATTTTTGCAGTTTCTTTCATACACAGGTGGGGGTCTGTGGTTTGGCTCGCTAGCAGCCATTGTCAGATACACTAGCATGCTATAGCACAGACCAGGCTGGAAGTTTGAGTGTAACGTTAACACAGTAATAAATGTTACATACAGTGAACAAATTTAGTCATAGGGGAGTGAAAGTATATAGACCTTGTATTTAACGTTTACATTTCCTCTTAAATGCATGAGGAGGAAGACCCCAAAAAAAAAAAAGACAAAGTTGACACAGCCACTAAATACACCGGTGAACTTCGGGGGAGGGGCGGTCTTGTCTGTGATGTTAGCTGTCACTAGCTAACCCAACTCCAACCCAGCAAGCTGGGTTAAACAAAAAGTACCCAACTCCCTGTAAATAACCCAGAAAAATTACCCAACAGAGGCAACCCAGCATCTGGGTAGTAAAAAAAAAAAACATCATTTTTAAGTGTGAATGTATTCATATTTGATAAACATGTTCACTTGTTGCAGTGACAGACACAGTGAACTTAATTTATCACAGGTGCAACACGATGTTCATTTACGAGGCCCCTGCAAAATAGCTTAACAGCGAGATAAAATAAACAACAAAAACAACAAAAACAAATAGCTCACTGCCTTTCATACATTATCAAGAATTACTGCGATCATGAAGATGCATTATTACGTAATGTAATGCAAATTCACATTCACGTTATACTTTCTCACATTAACCGCAATGTGATGTACCTGGCAGTGTTTCAATATTGCAGTTATGCAGCATTTGACATTACTGACCCCTTTTATCGCTCCCAGGTTGATGCCACAAGTCTTCATAGGAATATCTAACAACTTTCCAGCACCTATAAACCTTCTATCAAATTAAAGTGAATAAACAGTACTGTGCGTACATCTTTGGTACATGCAAATATCTGCTATTGGTCAAGGATATCGTAAAAAAAAAAAAAATGCTATAGTTTCTACATAAAAAAAACAATACTTTAAAAAAGCAGTAAGCAGTCATTATTAAAACAAAGTCAAATATTTGGTATGATGACCCTTTGCTTAAATTGTGGTCTCGGGTACAATTTGTAGAACGTTAGCTCCTTCGTTTTACTGAACATTCTCTAGGAGCTTGCATGTTCTCCCCATATATGCATGTTGCATATGTGTTCAAAATAAAATATATAAAATACTTAATGTAGGTGTAATTATCGTTTAAGTGTAAGCTTTCAGTTTAAAAATATTAGTTTTTATTGACTAACAGTATTTGTCGACGCACCTTGGACTTCATTTCTTTAGGAGTAAACGGAAAGGCAAGATTTCATTAAGATGAAGCAGTAAAGTGTTTCTATATAAAGGATGAGAGGTGGTAAAGTCAAACTGGGACTTGTGATAAAACTACTGGTGAAAAGCTGCCAATTAGCATTTCCAGAAATCTTCAAGTAGAACTGGGCCTAGCCGTCCTGGGGCCCTTAGCAAATTTCTGCCAAGAAGCTTTCCTACCTGTTTCATGAGCCATTTTCTAGTGAAACACGGCAACACCTGACATCCCAGTGCTCCCACTACTATCCTGCCAGCTGTAAAGCACCCTGCTCCATCCGGAATTGAATACATTGCTTTATTCTGCTCTGTATTGGTAAAAAAAAAAAAAAAAAAAACAAGAGCAATTTGTGTCAAACAAACAAGTTATTTGTTCCTCTACAATCTGGGGATTTATAACATAAGCAAACAAGCCATACCAGCCATGTGGACACTCTTGCCAGCCTGCATGTTGTTGCCAAGCAACGATAACACTAGAGATACTATGTTTTCTTTGTAATACTGTGCAGTTACACGATGGGGTGCACACATAATTCTAACTGAAGAAAGCCTTAATCATAAATTTTTGAAGCTTCCACTAGGATACATAACTGAACCTTTAATGAGAGACAGTAGATAAGCAAATCATTGTCTTGTTTTAAAATTAAGCGTGGATAAGAGGAGTGCCATCACATTCATATTGTCTACACTGATTCTAACTGATGTTACAGTACCACTGGAAAGCACATTTAGGTGAACACAAAAATGAACGCATATTCAGAAATGTTAATGATTTTTATTGAGCTACAGTCCTAACCATTAGAATAGCTTGATTATTACAAATAAATGGTTGTGCTTTTATCTAGCCATCTTTTATCTAGGCAAGACACAGACCAAGAAACAACTCCCCTGCTCGGTTAGCAACTGAGACCAATGCGCACAGTAACTAAACATCTGTTATTGCTGAAATTAAACTGGAAAATACTGTTTTACTGGACTGCGGTCTATGCAATTTCTTTTTTTGTTTCCGAAAATTACTCTTCAAGCACATTGAGACTCTTAGCCATTGTTAAACATTAGAATTGTGCAAACATTTTAAAGGAGGCAATACATCTGTGAATGTTGTTTTGTTCAGTGAACAGGACACTTCACAAAAATCTCATTTGAAGCTGAAGGAAATATGACTGACGTGTCAACATTAAACAGCTAATCATAATCACAAAGTGCTTCACAGTTGCAGATCAGTAGCCTGACCCATAACAGTTTCTACACAAGTACTATAATTATTTTCGTTAATGAAAATAAATTTTATGTACAACATAACACAAACTACTGTAGATATTTCAGTAACACAGTTGCATCTTTTTTATAAACCAGTGAGAGAGTGGGAAAAAAAACTGCATCGCAACACAACTCCTTGTGGAAAACGTAGAGTTTTAGAAGAAAACGTACATAATTCCAGTAATTACATCTGGGGACCTGTGACTTCAGTTGTTCGATAGCTCAGGACTGGAATCTCCTACAGTCTACCTGAGCCTCCAGGAACAAACTGGACTCCTTTTAATTTTAACACGTGTTACACTGAACTTCCAGCACACATTATTATGCTGATCAATCCCTGCTCTCCGTTATCACCCAGATGAGGATGGGTTCCCTGTTGAGTCTGGTTCCTCTCAAGGTTTCTTCCTATTACTATCTCAGGGAGTTTTTCCTTGCCACCGTCGCCCTCGGCTTGCTCATCAGGGACAATCTTATCATTTTGATTCATACACATTGCATACAGACTTACTTCTTTTTATTGTGTAAAGCTGCTTTGCAACAATGTCAATTGTTAAAAGCGCTATATAAATAAAATTGACTTGACATGTTTACTGAACCTTATTTACTAAATTAATGCTCCTTTTAAAGTTTATTTGTGAATTTTTATTTGGTGGAGTAGCTAGCTAAAGGAATAAAGAAATAACCTTTGTCCTGAAAACTTCCCTGTCATGATCCGGCTGTTACGACAGGCCAGACCGGCTGATGTTGCAGTGGGCGTGTAGGGCAGGCATGAAGGCAGAGGGGTTTTAAACAGAAAATGTCTTTATTTACAAAACTCAATAATAAAGAACATAAACAAACACAGAAACTAAACCTAGTTTAGCTAGGGCTCAGGGCAAACACAGGAGTCTTGAAGCACACAAACAATAAGAGCTTACACCAGGTCTAACCCGGTGTAAGCTCTAAGTGCAGACACTGGAGCTGGGGGGGGGGGGGATGAGGAAACATGGAGCTGGGGGGGGGGATGAGGAAACATGGAGCTGGGGGAGCTAACTAGAGACACAAAAGGGGCCAGAGACAAGACAGGACAAGACGGGAACTAGATATGGAGACCGGACTGGAGACAGGAAAAGACAAGGCATGGCATGGGACAGAACACAGACTAGAGAAAGGGCTAGAGATGGGACCAGGGACACAAACTAGAGACGAGGTTAGAGACAGGAATAGACTGGAGGGGTTAGTGGTTAGTTATATGGATGCAGGGAATGATGACCTAACCAGGTTAGTATCTAAGGGAGTTAGTGGCTAACCAGGTTAGTACTGACCTACGAAGGGACCGGAATACAAGAGACAGGGCACACATGAGGCTATACCAAACTCTAACCCTACTAGCAGTCAAGGCCTACTAGCGGCTAACCTTGCTAGCGGCTAAGCCCTCATGTGGCTACACAAATCTAAACAGACAAGAGAATCTATAAACAAAGAACACAAGAAGGCAGACACTGGGGATACACAGAACAGTACTTACACAGGAGAAGGCACAGCCTAACTAAACACTGAACAGGACAGCTCCATGAATCCACTACACAAAGAGAACACAAAGCAAACCAAAAATAGAGCCCTCTTAAAAAACACAGGATACAAAACATAAACCAAAATATAAACTGAAAGAAACCTAACCAAACAAATACCCACTTGACAAGGATATACAAAACATACACAAAACACTCGACCCAATTTCCCAGAACAAACTGCTATTTATAGAAACTTTAATGAGCCACCTCGGTTCAGGTGAGCACTTATCACCTGACCGAGGTGCCTTCTGGGAAACTGAGTCGACCAACAAAACTACAAAAAATGGACAAGACAACAGTGCCCTCTAGTGGAGGTCCCTAACAAAGGCATTTCCACTTAAAGTTTGTGACAGGTTCTTGTGCTTATTAATAAAAAATGTTTTATTAAATGTTTTTCTTGAGCTTTATTTTAATTAAAACAGGCTTTATGTGCAACAGAACTGAACACTTTTTTTCTTGACTACTTTCTGTTTTATTCACTACAAAATCAAGCATGAATTGTCGCCTTGCACCACCAGGGTCTGGGTTCAATTCTTGGCCAGGTTCGATTCCAGTCTCTGTGTGCATGGAGTTTGCATGTTCTCCCCGTGCTTGGTGGGTTTCCTCTGGGTTCTCCGGTTTCCTCCCACAGTCCAAAGACATGTAGGTTAGGCTAATTGGCATTACCAAATTGCCCGTAGTGTGTGAATCAGTGTGTGTGTGTGTGTGTGTGTGTGCCCTGCGATGGATTGGCACCCTGTCCAGGGTGTACCCCGCCTTGTGCCCTAAGTCTCCTGGGATAGGCTCCAGGCCCCTTGTGACCCTGAACACAGGATTAAACTGTATAGATGAGTGAGTGAGTGAAAATAAAAACTGTAATAATTGTAACAAATAGTGTTGATACTTCCAGTACACGGACTATGTTGGAGCAACACACAACATATTAAACATTAATTAAGTAAGCTATTGAGATAAACATGTTGCTGATGGTAGAAATAAATTTTTGTTCAATAAACTGTGCACATCCCCACGTGGAATATAAGGATATTACAGATAGAGCACGAGTGAGATGAAGAATACTAAAAGTACAAATAATTTTATATATTAATGAACTGCTGTTTATTTGCATCTGATATGGATGATCGATCCATTTTTTAAACAACGCTAAAATTGACAGATTATCTAGTTTGATATATCACCCCTCTCTTATCTCTATATTTGTATTAATTATACATTACAGTTTTAGTAGTAAAGCACTATAGACCTCTGAATGGTCTGGTCCTGAACTACCTGTTTGACCTTTGCTCTGTTATGATCCAGTCTTGCCAGATGTTGCAGATTATTTAGAACCTAGAATAATAATGACCACAACTGAAGGTATTGGAAAAGAGAGTGAAAATGCCCATAATGCACAGGGCCTGTGTTAACCTGATGCCCATTGAGGGCAATTGTTCTGAAAGAAACTGAAAACTGTAAATATTTTATTGGTATTTGCTTAAACCACATTATAATTATTTCTTCACTTAAAATGATGTTTTAATAATTATTTATATTTCTGTTCATGAGCTTATTTCATCATATTCTTGCACAAGAGTCTGAAACACTGCAAGTTCTTGCATAAGAATAAAATCTGTAAAGTTTGTGCAATCTATGAAACATTCCTTATACAAGCGAGATTTAAAAAAAAACTCTCTGAATTCACTCAATTAACCTGATTTTATTTCATTTTAATCTTTTTTTTTTTCAATTTCAACAAAGGAATAGTGGACTATAACATGATAATTTCAACATGGGCCCTAATTTTAAAGTAGACAATGCCAGTAATATTGTTTAAATGTTTTTATTTCTCCTTTTTCTCATTTATATTGGTAAAATCACTTTGATTTCCGAATATAAAAAAATTACAAAAGATGTTGCAGTGCTTTAGATCTGATAATGCACTATAAAGGAAAATGTCCAGGTGTTACCGGTGAACTTGGCACAGAACGCTCCCTACTATGACAAATCATATGGAACGGATGGGGCTGTCTGACCACACCAAAAATACCATCCATATCAATGGGCGGGGCATCATGGGGCCAGGAGAACCGCAACCTCTGCAGGAGAGACGCGAAGAAGATGAAGAGCTCTGTCCTTGCAAGGGATTCGCCGAGACACGCCCTCGGACCTACGGCACACATACACACACATTATAATATCATGCATAATAAACAACTAAATCATTCCTTACACTAAAGTCCACACATGTTGGTCATTTTCCAAAAATCAGGTTTACAGTAATGATCTTGTCTCACCCAGAGAAAAAGGCAGAAATGAGTCATTTTTACAGAATTGGCTGTTCTCATCCAGGAAGTTCTCTGGGTTAAACGTATCTGGGTATTTCCAGCATATCCTGCATAATGGCCATTAAATTGGGTGAAATCTGAGTTCCCTGTAAGAAAAATAGAAACAAATATAATATCTCACAGTGCTGTTGAGTTATGGATGGTGATTAGCCAGAGGATGTTGATTTTCCAGAACAACAGTTCTAACAGTAGTGCAGTTACAACTTGCTGGTTTATATTAAAGCAATTGTTCCAATACATTGCTTGGCGGAAAAAATAAATAAATAAATAAATAAAATTACTGCCTCAAAAGGGTCAAATTATTGGCTTGCATTAAGTACCAAAACAATTAAGAAGATTTGAAATTACTAGAACTGGATTAAAAGTTGTGCAACACATTAGTAGAATCTGTAAGGTTAGTGCTGAACCTACATCTTCCTGAAAGTAATTTATGTTCAACTTTTTTGGCCAGACAGAGTATTTTATGGTTTTCATAAGTATGGATTGTTTAATAAGAACACACTATTTTTCTTCTAAAACCAATGACACAGAAGCAAATTTCATGCTGATACCATAAAAAGGCAATAATAATTACAATTTTGTGAGGACGGTACTGAACAGCCCATACCTCGGGGATGGTGTATCCTTGTAGCTGTGTCGTCCCTGTAGTTTCATGAGCTACACCGAGTGGAACAATGTTCCCAATGCGCTGGATCTCATGCACAGTGGCGTGTGTGTACGGCAGGCTCGCACGGTCATCCATGCTGGGAGTGCGATCATGACCAAGCACACGAACGATCTCCTCATGACAGCGATCTAAATACACCATACGCAACATTGATTACAGGTAGACTTAGTCACATATTAATTACTTATTTCTATTGTCTTAACAAAAATCTGCTCTTTTAAACTTTTTAGGTTTGTTAGCTAAAGTTCACACCAGAGTTTGATTTTAAATTAAATTATCATTATATTTTTTAAACATTGTTTAATATAGCCAAGACTTTAAGTATATTTAGAGTATTAATTAACACATGAATCACTCCGAACCTGATGTTTTACCATGAAAAAGTAGAGAATTGAGATTTCCTGAGTGTACAGTTGTTACACTACCTTGTATTTCTGGATGGTTCATCATGAAGATCAGACCCCATCTGAGAGTGGTGGCTGTGGTCTCAGTTCCTGCGAGGAAAAGATCACTGGTGGAGATCAGCAGGTTGTTCTCATGAAACGTTGAATCTTCATTGGATTCTTGCTGCTTAAAACAGAAAGTGCTGTTATTCTGTAATGCCTGAATCCAGCACTCAATCATTTATTTCTAAACAATTCAAGTCCAAAAGTTGCAGTAATATTTACATGGAGAAAAATTCCTCAGATTCAGACTAGGGTTGTGTACGTACTTGTGTACATTGTGTAGTTCGTATTGTCTGATGTGCCCATTTAGATTATTAAAACAACTTATTTGTAATAAGAATTTTAATTTCCGACTTTACCTGATTTTCTCTGATTATGATTTATCTCCTGGTCCTGTACTGCACAATGGCAAAGTTGCACCACTATTTCGATGGGAAAAGATCTTATTTTCAGGTTGAGGCTGTGCACACACTTGTTTGTGTACTTACTGGGTTTACCATTTAGATTATTAAAATCACCTGTGATTTTATTTAAAGTTTAAGCATCTTAGTTGGGGATTTTCAAAAGCACATTTAAGCACAAATACAGTATGTGCCTTTAAGTTCAAATAAAATCAGAGAAACTGAGATGGGGGAAAATTCTACAACAGATTGGGAGGCAACAAATACTTTTGTGTACACTTTAACAAAACCAAAATATATGAATACATATAAAATAACATTTGATTAGTTCATTTACATTTTTAAAAATAAGAAATTTCAGTCCTCATAATAAACAATTGACATGTCTGATATCTTCTTTAAATCTCAAGTCTCTAATCATCTGAGAAGATTTAAAGGACAATATTATTCATGAATGAATACTGTCATGTTTATATGCTTAATTATAGGTTTTTCATGACATTCCATATTGTATTTGCATACATTTCAGCCTGCTGTATTATGGTTACATTAACCTGTCAGTCAGTCTTGCTGCTCACTCAAGTACACACGAAACATTTCACTTTATCACTTAATCACACACCTACTCACTCACTTGTCTACACTGCTTTACCCTGTGTACTGGGTCATAGGGTGCCTGGTGCCTTTCCCTGGTACCATAACTCAGAAGTCAAAATACTGATTCACCAAATACAAAATTCAGACTGAGCACATTACTCTGATCTGAATTACACTCCCTGTATATTATGCGTTAAGTCTGTATGTTAAGCTTTTTACCTTGGTTATCTCCACCAGATAGGCATCAATAAAGTCACGCAGGTTCTCAGTGTCAAGTGTCTTCTTGTGTTCCTCCATCACTTCGCGGCTGAACCCTATTAAAGCATTGGCGTTCTGACGGATCTTCTGATGGGGACCAGGGAAGTGTGTTATGAAGGGGAGCAATGTGACGATCTACTGAAAAAAAGAAAATAAAGGTTTTTTTTTTTTCTTCGCTGTAATTACAGCTGCAAGTCATTTGCCATCTGTCTCTACCAGCTTTGTACATCTAAAACATAAGATTTTTGCCCATTCTCCTTTGCTAAATAGTTCAAGCTCAGGCAGAGAGCACCTGTAAACAGCAACTGTTCAGACTTGCCATAGATTCTCAATTGGATTAAGATTTGGACTTTGACCTCGCCATTCTAACACATGCCTTGATCTAAACCATTCCACTGTGGCTGTATGATTAGGGATGTTGTCCTAATTAAAGGTGAACCTTCACCCCAGTCTCAAGTCTTTTGCAGACTCTAACATGTTTTCCATGGACTAACCATGAACTCTGCTCCTGTTGAAGAAAAGCATCCTAACAAAATGATGCTGCCACCACAATGTTTGCGGGTGGGGATGGTGTGTTCAGGGTTATGTGAAGTGTTGGTTGCATTTAGGCCAAAAAGTTCAATTTAGAGCTCATCTGGCCAGAGCACCTTCTTCCACACACTAGATGTCCTGTGGACAGATTCTCCCACCTGAGCTGTGGATCTCTGCAGCTCCTCCAGAGTTAAAATGGCCCTCTTGGCTGCTTCTTTGATTAATGTTCTCCTTGCCTGTCAGTTAAGGTGGACTCCCATATCTTGGTAGGTTTGCAGTTGTTCCATACATATTGTTGGATGATAGACTGAACAGTGCTGAACAGTGAGATGAATAAAGCTTGAAATATATATATTTTTATATATATAATCTAACGATTCTTTAAACTTTTCCACAGCTTTATCTCTGACCTGTCTGGTATGTTCCTTAAGCTTCATGATGCTGTTTGTTTACTAATGTTCTCCAACAAATCTCTGAGGGCTTCACAGAACAGCTGTATTTATACTGTACTGAGATTAAATTACACACAGTTGGACTCTATTTACTAATTAGGGTGTGAATATAAATACATGCAACACTCTTCAGATTTTTATTTGCAAAGAATAAAAAAAAAAACATTTATAATTGTCCTTCCACTTCCATGTTTTACTTGTTCAACTCAAGAAATGGTACTTCCTAAAATAAAATAAATAACTATGTTAATGACTCTTTGTTAAATAAATATTTATATATTAGTGTATCATTCAGAACCTTTTTATACTATTATTATTATTTTTTTTTTCAGGTTGTAGGTGGCCTGCAGCTCTGCCTGTTCAGAACTCCGCGAGGTAGCCTAAAAATTTTATGCACAAAATGAACTCATTTCAAATTTGATGCCTCCTACAGGTTTAAAATATGGAGTAATTGCATGTTGCTGCTACAAAATAACACCCCATATCACCTACATGGTTAACGGTGTTAGACCCAGTGAGCCACCGGGAGTGATCACCCAGTGTTTCGTGAGCTTCCGCGAGGAACACCATATCAATTTAAAATGTTGAATTTTTCACGCATAAAGACTGTAAATGTAATTACCCCGCCAAAACTGCAAAAACTTGCGGTGAATTGTGATGAACCACACAGCCACTGCGCGAAACCACACTGTCTCCACATAGGAGTGATAGGGGTGTAAAGACACCCAGGAGAAAATAGAGAGAACATGCACACTATGCGTAAATAATAATTTTTTTTGCATAAATATTTTTTGGCACCATATTAGCTTATTTGAAGTGAATAATGTTAAACTTTACTGAATGTGAGGGGATTTAATTTTGTGTATATTATTAAAAAAAATACATTTTTGTAATAATTTTATGTTTTGGGAATGTGATTAAGGGTAGAAAAAAAATCTGCTATCCATTTTGCATCCAGCATGATGTCTATTGAATTTTGAAGAAGAATTTTGAAAACTGTGCTTATTAAACACGGTCTTCTTCAAAATTCAAAATCCTTTGCTTCCGCTAATTTCCTAGAATGAGGAAATTACAGGTAGCAAACTAGTAAAATGAAAAATAATTAATAATAAATAAATGAAAATTAATAAATTAAGAGTAAAGCAATCATTAATATTTAGTTGTTGTTTTTTTTGTCAAAGACTGTCAATACATGCCTACAATTCACATTATTTAAATAAGTATAAAACATCAATCTACTATATATTCATCTACATGAAACATGTAAATAAATATAACGATTTGATGACCCACCAATTCAGATCCTAATGCTTGTCCATTTTTCCTTTAAACACATTGACAGCACACAGATGAACATAGTGCTGAACTCTTCTCACTTTTTCTTCCCTTTTTTTCTCACATGTACATTTGTTTCTGTTGACTTTGTTTTGTTTTTTCTGAATATTGTTCTGAATATATATTTTCCTGTGTAATTGATATATTTTATATATTTCTATTTTAATTCAATTTTATTGTAACTTTTAAAATGTGTGTGTGTGTGTGTGTGTGTGTGTGTGTGTGTGTGTGTGTGTTTCTTTTTATTTTATGGCATTAAAATATTTCTATGTTCCTGTTCGACCATATCCTTCCATTTAAAACAACCTTTATTATGTCAGGAAATCTTTTTGATTGATTTATTAGTGGTGCTTGCGAAGCAAAGCACTACTATTATAATCTCACAGGCTTATTATTATTTTTCTTTTTATTCTTCTTCCGTATGAAAGTTTGGCGCGTAACCAGTCCCGCACCATTTGTCGTAGACCCACGAATGAGGTATCAAAACGTGCGGCTTGGTCGGGAATGGGGTGCTATGACTTTTCTAAGGGGTCGGCGGTCAATTACTGCCCCAAAAAGTCCCATAGAGTTAACATTGAGAGAAACTTTCACGGATTGTAGCGCAGAGTGAGAATTTGGTAGAAATCTCAATTTCACCACATTTGAAGAGGGTCGCAAGCTGTGTCAGAACATACCCCACAGGAGGGTATAAGTTTTGCCCCCGGGGCAGAAAAGGTGCCCAAATTTGCCCTATTGACATATAATGCAGATTTTGGTGTATAACTGCTACAGTATCGTTTGTCATAGATCCATGAAAGAGGTGTCAAATCGTGCGGCTCATTCGGGATTGGGGTCTTGAGACTTTCCTGAGGGGGTGTGGGGGGGGGGGGGTTCATTGCCCCCGCAGGGCACATGACTTTAGCACACTTTAGCACATGACTACAACAGTATGGTTTGTCGTAGATCCATGAAAGAGGTGTCAAATCATGCGTCTCGTTCGGGATTGGGGTGCTCAGACTTTTCTGATGGGGAAAAAATCCCATAGACTTAACATTCATACCAACTTTGACAGATTAAAGCGCAGAGTGGGAATTTGGTAGAATTTTCAAATTTACCACAATTGAAGAGGCTTGCAATCTGTGTTGGAACATACCCCACACGGGGGTATAGGTTTTACCCCCGGGGTAAAACAGGTGGCCAAATTTTCCCCATTGACTTATAATGGGGAATTTGGTGCATGACTCGTCACTTTTCGTTCGTTGTACACCCATGAAACAGGTGGCAAATAGTGTGGTTCATTCGGGAATGTATTTTATTTGGGTTTATTCAGGGAAAGGGGGCTTGACATTACTTTTCTAATAGGCGAGTGGTTAACTGCCTCAGCAGGGGGCAATTAACATAAAATAATAATTTCCATAGGAACTTTAAACTGAATTTAACTGTGAATCCCACAGTCATGGGGATGGGCTCATTTTACTCCGGCAATCAATCAGTCTTTTGCATTTATCATGATGCACATAAGCCACGCCCCCTAGCAACATCATTAGCATGCTGTTAGCATGTTGCTAACGCGATTAGCATGTTGCTAGCATTATGCTAACAATATTAGCATTTCGCTAGCATTATGCTAATTATATTAGCATGTTGCCAGCATGATACTAACAATATTAGCATGATGCTAGCATTATGCTAACTATATTAGCATTTCGCTAATAACATGATTAGCTTGTTGCTGGCATGATGCTAGAGTGCCTAGCATGTTGTTAGCAAGACGTTTAGCTCATTAGCATGTTGCTAGCATTATGCTAACTATATTTGCATGTTGCTAGCTACATCATTAGAATGCTGCTAACATGATGCTAAAGTGCTTAGCATGTTCCTAGCATGGTGTTTAGCTAATTAGCATGTAGCTGGGATTATGCTAACTATGTTAGCATGTTTCTAGCTACATCATTTGAATGCTGCTAACATGATCCGGGATCCGGGTTTTTCTTCAGGAAATGTACCTCTCTAGTGTTATATTTACTATTTGCTTTTTTCTTCCTTACAAAAGTTTGGCGCGTAACTAGTCCCGCACCGTTTGTCGTAGACCCATGAATGAGGTCTCAAATTGTGCGGCTTAGTCGGGAATGGGGTGCTATGACTTTTCTAAGGTGTGGGGAAAAATTTGCCCCCACAGGGGGCAATTAACTGCCCCCAAAAATCCCATTGACTTAACATTAACAACAACTTTGACGGATTGTAGGGCAGAGTGAGAATTTCATGGGAATTAAAAATTTGCCACATTTAAAGAAGCTATCAAGCTGTGTCAGATCATACATAGCAAGAGTGTATGAGTTTGTACCCCTCGCGTGCATGAGGTGCCGGAATTTTCCCTATTGACATATAATGGTAAAGCTGCTCCATATTGAAGCAGTAAGTGATCACAGATCCATTAACTGCTTTGGTAACTTGCATAGAAACTATGAAACTGAACCTAACTGTCAATGGCATTGTCATAGAGACATGGGGGGTCCGAGTTTTGCCACGGCAAGCACCACTCACATTTTCTTCAGGAAATGTACTTCTCTAGTTATTATATATTATTATAATATAAAACACTTTAACAAAACAAAAACAGTGGAGATCCTGTTTTGTGTAATTTATACTTTAAAAATGTTTTTTTTTGCACTCAAAGGCATTTTGAGGTTTAACTGTATTTAGTATGTTGTCAAACTTTGCTGTTAATGTGTTGTGTTGTATTTGGAAAAAATATCAGCAATTACCATTAAGCGACAGCATCACTTTTACCTACACACACTCAAGCTAGCATTAATTGGCATTTTCAAATAGACAGACAGCTATATTCTTTATTTTTTAAGTATTCATTGTTAAAACCATTCATTGTTTGCCCCAAATCACATAATACAGTTGATTACTAAATTATATAAAGTACAGCACTTGTGAAATATTATAATTATTTTTTAAAAGCATTTTATTTATTAAGGCCAATTTTTTAGTTTACAGTGTATTATTTACCCAGCACATCTATCCATCCATCCATCCATCCATCCATCCATCCATCATGTACTTTTAATAACAAAAGGAAATAAGACATTTTTTTTCTAGATAAACCAGTGTGTATGTTTCTTTATTTTATAAATTGAATAAATATCATTCCCATAATCTCAGCCAGTGGTTTGATTAACGAATCACAATTAAATCTGAATCTAAATTTAAATCTGGTTTCCTGTTTTATCAGATAAGCCTTTAAGTGAGCTGCCCCATTAGTGGAGTTTTCAGTAGACGAGGTTGGAGGAGAGCAGAGGGATGATCATGAGAAGGAAACTCAATGTGAAGCTCTCAGCACGATTACACAGGTTTCCCTCACAACACTGCACATTAGATAGAGAGATTCCTGATATGTTCGATGATCCAGAAGCAGAACACAGGCTCTTTGATATGCATCCTTTCATACGCACAGTTTTGCCATCTGGAACTGAGAGAGAAAATGGGGGTTGGGAATAAGAAATAAAGAGTAAAAATCATAAAAATGGTCAGAGAAATCTCGTTCACTAGGATACATTTATTCATATTTGATTGCACCCAGTGCACAGATGCACACGTTCACCTGATGCAGTGATGCAGCGATCTTCATTTCCTTCACACTGTACTGTTCCAGAGCAGTCATTAGCATTACAAGTGAAACACTTTTTGCCGTTGTGAGTCTGTTTGCGAGTCTCTGTTGATATTATTTCTCTGTTAACCTCCTCCAAACAGCTCATTGTGCTTCATAATAAAAATTAATACATAGATAAATACATGTATTAAGAGCTGAAGGATGTAAAAAAGTAAAGTACCTGTTGTACCTGGCAGTGTTTCAGTGTTGCAGAAATCAGTTTTGCAACATTTGACATTGGAGTTCACTTTTACCTCTCCCAGATTCATGCTTCCACCAGTGCATATCTCTGGAATGCCGCAAGTCTTCAGAGAAGCGTGTGATAACTTTGCCCCATCTAGGGAATATTCAATAAGTCAAAGTGAGCATGCATTGTGCATTTAGCCAAACCACAATGTGCAAACTACTGAACGGGTTCTTAGATAATTTACAAATAATGCCTGGCTGCTTATGTAAAAAAAAAAAAAAAAAAAAAAAAAATCTGTAATCATATGGATGGATAAATATGAATTGGATATTTTTGACAATGATTAATTACCCTATTAGTAGTATAATAAATAAATAAATAAATACATAAATATCCAAATTTGTGGACAGAAATGCCCAGATTGATTTGAGGTAACAGAAAAAAAAGGAAAAAAAAAAAAAAAAAGAAAAAGCACAACCTAAATTAAAAGGTAAGAAAAATGAGAGAGAGAGAGAGAGAGAGAGAGAGAGAGAGAGAGAGAACAACAATAAAGAAATAAATGAATGAATGAATAAGTAAATAAATAAGTAAGTAAATAAATAAATAAATAATATGTTTCTAAACTATCTGTTTCACGCTTTGGAATAACATGTTCTTTTAATGTTTTTAAAATAAATTATATAAATGTACAATGTAACAAAGTAATTGAAAAGGCAACTAAATTATTGACTTCTGTTTCTGTGTTAAAAAGATTTAGTCACTGTTTTTGCAAGAAGTCTTTTTTTTTTGTAGCATTATTTTAAACTGATTTATGTGTACAAGTCCATAATAGGAGTTACATTTATGAAGTAATCAATTAAAATGCATAGTTTACATTTAACCCTTAAAACTCAGGACATTTAAGCATTTATTGTATTACTGTAGTTATGAGTTATAATTAAAAGGCTTCATAATTGTGCAATATTTTATCCTGTCATTTTCTTTTTTTTTTCAAGCACAATCTTGGCAATATTATGAAATTTATTTTATTTTATTTTAAACAACTATATAAACATGACTGAGGAAAAAAGGACACATGGGCTAAGAAATAACACATGCACATATAATCACATATAATCATGTTTTTAATGGCTGATCCAGTTAAGTTTGACCAAAAATAACAATATGAGAATTTTGTGCATTCTACATTTTTACATCATTCCCATATTCCAGTAGCAGTAAAATGTATGTGTTTTAATAGTTATAATATCTTGGCTAGGACACATCCAAACACGCAAGCACACATTTGACATCTGACACCTCCTGTGTCAACACAGAAGACTTCCATATAAGGAGCTGTTTTATCGAAATTGGCCATGGACTAATGTGTTTACTGCAAGGCGCCATGGCAATTTAGGTTTAAGGGTTAATTTAAAGTTCTATTTTTATCACGGGTAATTTATTGATGAGTACATACGAAGGCATGGTTTTATTAAATTGCAACAATGAAGTGTTTCTCACTCATCATCTATATCGCTTAATCCTGTATTCAGGGTCACAGGGAGCCTGGAGCCTGTCCCAGGAGACTTAGGGCACAAGGCAGGGTACACCCTGGACAGGGTGCCAATCCGTCGCAGGGCACACACACATAGACACACACACACTATGGGCAATTTGGGAACGCCAGTTAGCCTACTCTTTAGGTCTTTAGACAGTGGGAGGAAACCGGGGTACCCAGAGGAAACCCACCAAGCACGGGGAGAACATGCAAACTCCATGCACACAGAGGACAGGAATCAAAAACAAACACTGGAGATGCAAGGCGACAGTGCTAACCACTACACCACCGTGCTACCCTGAAGTGTTTCTATAGAAAGAAAATATAAATATATGTACAGAAACATGGCAGACACAAATCATTTGATCTCACTTATAAGACGTGTTCTAAGCGTAGAGAACATTTAGTGTTCTCTAGTCACTGCTTTACCAGCTTGCATGCACTCTTCTGTTTTAAATAGTGAGACCATGAAAAACGGGTTAACCCAATGCAACATGCATTCAAGGGTTAAAAACGTAAAAAAGTATCAGAAAAAATAAATTTATATATAAAAAAGTTTTAATTGACCAAGGAATAAGACCTTTTGAAGGTCTTACGTTTAAATTTAAGTTTATGTAACAGCTCTAAAGAGTTTAAGAAATAGTGAAGCCGTCAGTACAGAGAAGCTTTTACTTTCAGTTTCTCAAAAAAGGGCAAGCAGCAGCTTATAAAACCATGGATTTATACTTACTCATGTACACAGAATAGGTGGCAGTGAGACACTGATCTCTACAGGTTGTCTGTTCACATTTTCCAGATGATGGAACAAACTCTAGACAAGTCAGTGACTGCGCTGAAAAAGAATGAATATGAAAAACAAGTTCATGATCAAAAGTAACCTCTGAATTATGTATTAACTCCACATGAGTTCTTTTTACCTTCTGAAAAAAGCATGCTAATGAATAGCAGTGTGCTTTGGGTCTTCATGGTTCGTGTTCTTTAAAAGAGGTGCAAGAGTTAAGCAGATGGGCTTAAAATGTAAGTAAGGGCTGAAAGTCAGCCTAATTATAATGGGATGCTTATATGGAGGGAGGGGTTTCAGTTTTTCAGTAAGTTTCATTTCTTGATTTTTTTTTTTTATGTTACTGCCGGAAATCAAATGAGTCCTGCCTTTAAAATGACAGCAGTCTGCAGTTTTTGGAAGCATTCATTTTGTCCAATTATGGATGTTTATTTTTATCTATTATAACAAGACTGTACTTTCTAACTGCACCAACCCCAACACAGCTTGGTGATTACGCTTAGTTCCTGTCCTAGTGAACTAGCATGAGTATGTGTTTTTGAAAGAGACCAGTGTATTTGATGAGTTATTAGATTAGTTAAGTGTGTCAAGCTACAGGAAGCCAGACACTGTCAGCTCTTTACATTATTGTCCATAAGCCTCACACCACCAACTACATTCCAATGTAATTAAATTAATATTTAATAAAGTAAATTATTTATTTTTTCTCCTAATGATGATATTTAATATAGTAATATGATTATAATTTGTAACTTCACAAAATCATTTGGGCATTAAGGCTCATCCTTGCTTGCTATTCCAAGCCTTTAAACCGTTAAAATAAATAAATAAATAAATAAATAATTACTTTATTTTTTCACCTACAAACCAGTTACATACCTTGTACAATATGTTTGTGTATTATGTCAACAAACACGAATGTTAATGTCTTAAAATTATTTGTAACAAATATGAGTAATTGCCAGAATTCAAAAGGAACACCTTTGCTTGACCACAAATTACTCACTCACGCATCGTCTATACTGCTTAATCCTGTATTCAGCGTCACAGGGGGCCTGGAGCATATCCCAAGAGCACCCAGGGAACACCCTGGACAGGGTGACCGAGGAAGGACACTTTAGTTACAATGTGCCACACCATCATCTAGAAGTGAGCTTCAGTGCTCCCTGGGCTGGAAACTACAGCCTGGTGTCTAGCTTGCACATTGCGGTTTTGCATGATATAAAAATAATGCTTGGCTTCTTGTGTAAAATATGCTGAGCAGACATCCAACTCAAAGGGCACAACAGGGTGAACTGTGAGGTGAATAGTGTACAACAAAATATTAGTCTCACTCCTTTTACTCACTCCAGAACAAAAACAGTAATTCGAGGCGACGATGAGCACAGGCAAAATTTATGCATTTAAAAAGTTCTAATAACTTTGCTATGATACATTGAAAAACCCGAATATACAATTTGACGTCTGAAGGCAACCCTTGTCAACACACAAGACTTCCATAAAAGGAGCTGTTTGTTTAAATTGGGCCTGGACTAATGTTGTGTTTCCAGCAAGGAACCATGTTCACCTGTTTTGCGGGTTAATTAAAAGTTCTATTTCTATAATGTGATTTCTTAAGGAATACATATGATAGTTATACAGTATATACATAGGGGTTGAAACTGAATGAAACTGAAACACTGGTTTTAAACCACAATAATACATTACTATGGTGTAGGGCCTCCTTTTGCAGCCATTACAGCATCAATTCATCTTGGGAATGACAGATACAAGTCCTGCACAGTGGACTGCAAGTTCTTCTTGCAGAATAGTAGCCAAGTCACTACGTGATGCTGGTGGAGGAAAACGTTTCCTGACTCGCTCATCCAGAACACCGCAAAGTGGCTCAATAATATTTAGATCTGGTGACTGTGCAGGCCATGAGAGAACTTTCATGTTCATCAAATCACTTTGTCACCAGTCTTGCTGTGTGTATCGGTGCATTATCATCCTGATACACGGCACCGCCTTCAGGATACAATGTTAAAAATGATTTTCAGCTATTTAAAGTTTTAATTGACCGAGGAATGACACTTTAGAGCTATTGTATTAAAATAATTGTAACTAAAGAGTTGAAGAAATAGTGAAGACGTTAGCAATGAGGAGGTTTCACTTTCAGTTTCTCAGAAACACAGCCTTTTTTTCAGTTGCGTGTGTGTGTGTGTGTGTGTGTGTGTGTGTGTGTGTGTGTGTGTGAGAGAGAGAGAGAGAGAGAGAGAGAGAGAGAGAGACACTGATCTGTACAGTCTGTTCACATTTCCCAGATGAAAAATGGTACGAAAATGAAAAACAGCAGCCTGATCAAAAAAAATCTCTCAGTTATGTCCTATATGAGTTTCATTACCATCTGAGAAAAGCATGCTGATGAATAGCAGTGTGACTTGGGTCTTCATGGTTGGTGTTTTGCTGTGAAGGAGCAGGTGGGGTTAAAATGTGAGTAAGGTCAGAGAGGAAGCCTGATTATAAGAATGAGATTTTATATGGAGTGAGGGGTTTTCGTTTTTTCTTGAAAATGGGGTATTACCTTTTATTATTATTATTTTTTAATACTGCTGGAAATAAAAAAAACTGCCTTTAACAAAACAGTTGTCTGCAGTGTTAACTGGATGTTTTTTTTTTTTTTTTTTTATCTATTATGACTTTACTTTTTAACAGCACTAACTCCAACATAGCTTGATGATCACTCTTAGTTCCTGTCCTAGTGAACTAGCATGTGTAAAGTCTGAGAGAAGTATTTCTTGTATGATGAGTTATAAAGGGTGTGTGACATGAGGGCGGGATTTATTGCTGTCTTTAGTTTTATTTCTTTAAAAATGATGGGATAATTTTTTCTTGTAAATCCTTAGTAATTACTTTATATGAACTCAAACTGCAGACTTTCTGCTTCAAATTAAGAGTAGTTACTTTCAAGATGTTCAAGATGTTCACCTATGATTAAAGTTAATATATATATATATATATATATATATATATATATATATATATATATATATATATATATATATATATATATAATTTAGAAAAATGTGGCAAAGTATTTATCAGTTTATCAGTTTTTTATATTTATCAGCATGTCGAGGGTGACAATGTCATGGAAAAATTCCTTGAGATGACAATAAGAAGAAGCTTTGAAAGGAACTAATCTCAATAGGGAACTCAGTTCTAAATTACTGAGTATGTCGTTAGATACGTTGTTAGAGAAACTGCCTTCATCAGCCATATCCTAATAAATCTAAATACAATTGAGTTCCTATGGATAAATGATAATATTGTAATACTGATGGGAGGAGAAGCATAAGCCTGCCAGGAAATGTGTAAGCCAACCAGTGGAACCGGTCCCTTGTGCCTTTGTGTCAATTATATAATAAAAGATGTTATAGCACTGTACTAAGGTGTGTGTGTGTCCTTCCTTGTATCGATGGCATGTTTTTTTTTTTTTTTTTACATATTCAAATGTTCTTTTCCTCTTAAGGTGAAACTTAAACCTTAAGGAGTCAACGACTTAGGACTGAACACTCATCTTTGCAACTGAATCTTACAAGCAGACTGCAAGTGGTGAAAATTGTGTATTCTCAGCCCTCTCCTGTTCAATAACCACATGTGTTGCTATGAATAGCTCCAAGTTTGCTGATGCCACTATCGTGCGTAGTCATCCATATCTTTTTGGATCTTGCTTTGTGCCCTGGTGCGCAGTCATGTTGGAACTGGTGTGGGATTGTTTTTCAGTTCATTGGGCTCGGACCCTTACTTCCAACATGATTGCGCACCAGTGCACAAAGCAAGCTGGGGAATCTCTCATGTAAATAATAAATAGTAATTTTCTCATAGTAAAGTAAAAAAAAAAATCTCTGTCTCAAATACAAGCCCTGTGTTGGAAAATAGAAACCTCTGGGCTGATCCTGAAGGCAGCATCCATAAATTTTAAATTAAACCTCCTTAAAAAACGTCCTTAAAATCAAGAGCTCGCAAAAGTGGTATTCAAGGCTGAAACAACTGAACTGTAGGGCTTTATTCATCATTACACAGACAGGCAAAACCAATATTAAGCACCTAGCTGTACAGTGATTAAGACTGTGATGCTATCAGACAGTCTTTAACTCTAAGAAACCTATATTTTATTTCCTGCTTAGCTTTTGTCAATGTAAAAAAATATATATATGTATGTACATAGCTTATACTATGAGAATTCTGACTTTATTCACTCTGTCTATATGCCTGCATTAAAAAAAGGAAAATACTAAAATATAAATAAATTAAATCAAATATAAGTATAGTAAATTTGAACAATTCAGAGTTTTCTTGTGATTAATAAATCTTATTCCACAAACACGACACACCTCTATGTCCTCAGTGTGTTTATTGTTTACATATGAAGAACATTTTATAACAACTTAAATGTCATAACTGATAAGAGACACATAAACTTCGATTAAATTAAATTAAATTTTATTGATATAGCACTTTTAACAATGGTCATTATTAACATCACAGAATCAAAAGAAAATTCGGGAATTTAGTACATAATGTGTGGAAAAAATGTGTACAGTATAAATCACTATGATAAGATTGTCCCTGATGAGCAAGTTGAGGCCAGGAAAACTTCCCTGAGATGACAATAGCAAGAAATCCTGAGAGGAGCCAGACTAAACAGGGAACCCATCCTCATTTGGGTGATTACGGATAGCAGGGATTGATCTGCATAAACTTCATTAAGACCCCCTTTTAAAACAAGAAACATCAGACAATGGTCGTCCTTGCAGAATGTGTTCCGGTAACAGTTTCATATAAAAATAAATAAATTCAACAAGTATACATGACAGTCAATAAGTGATATATTCGGCATAGAATTATAAATGGCCACAAAGAGGAAAGAGGATGACAGGCCACAGAAATATAAATGACTAATGGTGGGAGTAGCTGAAGACTATAAAAATAATGAACAACTGATGGTTAATTGTCAGTCGCCTCAATTATAGATTGTTGATATATTTTGGCTTTTCTCAGGCAGCATTACATTGGCTACAGCTGGTGCTCGGCTCCAAACCTCTACACGTAAAAGGGAACATATCTCTCTAGTCCTGGCTTCCCTTCATTGGCTCCCAGTAAAGTACTGAATTAACTTTTAAATGATTATGGTTATGTTTAAATGTTTACATGGCCCATATGCCCCATGCGGATCTTTCAGATCAGCAGCTCAATTGGTTTCCCAAAATCAAATGCAAGCTCATGATCAGGCTTTCTCTGTAACAGCACTCAAAGGTTGGAATGAACTTCCCTTGATCATTCGTAAGGCCACACCACTGAGGGTCTTCAGTTCAATCCTTTAAAAACGCATATGTTTTCTTCAGTGTTTGAATGAAATGTAGATTTTTTTATGTGTTTGGATTAGAGATGTGTGTGATGTGATTATTATTTAGCTTTTTTATATTATTTTATTATCTATGTGACACTTTGGATTTATTCAGAAAAAAAAAGTGTTACTGAAACTGCTGATGCTGTAAACTGAGAACTTTGCATTGTTTATGATATTCCTCATGAGCTTCAACAATCTTTTGTAATTAGAAAGATTTCATGTGTAACATGAACATGGCACTTTTTCCCCCTTTAATTTAACTCCAGTGATTTACCACAAAATCACAATCAAAACCTGGGATTGCTACTGTATGTTGTCAAATTAAATAGCAAGGAATACATTATTGATCCTTACATTGATTCTGGTTTGATGTAATGTTTTGCCATATGTGCTTTTAACAACATTGGGTAAAAAAACAAACAAACAAACAAAAAAAAACGATACTTTATCAGTTTATAATACATCTTGCTTTATTTCTCATTTTGTTGCCAATTTCTCCTTATTACATACATTGAATGAACATGCACATAACAAGGCAGTTTGGTTATGTAACAATACAGGATTTAGCAATAATAAAAAGTGAGCTCATTAAAAAAACAATAGTGAAAAAGAAATAACTACTACTGTAATTTAAAAACACTTCTATCTCACTAAAATTATATGGATTTTGCTGCTTTAAGTGTTATGCATTTTCGGACAATTTTTTATGAAATACCCTCTAGGAAAAATAAAAACCACAAACAAAAACACCCTTTTTATTTCTACTTCTATATAAATTTTTCACAAACAGATTTTAATTTCATGTGACTAAAGTTTTAAATGAGCTCAGTAGAAGAGGATGGAAGAGAGCAGAGGAACCATCATGGGGAGGAAACTCAGTGTGAAGCTCTCAGCGCTGTTACACAGATTTCCCACACAACACTGCAAATCAGTAACACCGATTCCGTCTGTGCTTGATGATCCAGATGCAGCACAGAAACTTGCAGACACACATCCCTTCACAGACACACTAATACCCCCTTGTTGAACTGAGAGAGAAAGAGAGAGATTTTTTGTAAGAAGTTAAGAAACATATTTTACAAGATGTTTTTACTAATATATACTTTGTAGCATGATTGATTGCAGTGAATACATGCAGGTCTAACTTGAACTGAACACTATAAAGATATAAGGCAGGTCTATTTAAAGTGAATATACGGGTTTTTCACTATTCACTAACAAAAACAAAAATGTGTGAATACAAGTTTCCTCTCATTGTATATTTAATGTACATATTTGTTTTTCTAATATTTAAATAAAGTGAATGCATCCCTGAATTTGCATGTTCAAGGTTCTACTGTCAAGAATTTGTTTAATATAAATCTCTCAGGGTTCAGGTCTCAGGGTGGATCTTATTTTAACTTTTTTCCCCCCTAAATATGGAAATTGCAGGGTAATAAAAGATCTAAGATAATAATAATAATAATAATAATAATAATAATAATAATAATAATAATAATAATAATAATAACTGCCTTTGCTTGATATACAGAGATTTAAATAAAGTTCACCTGATGCGCTGATGCAATGATCTTCATCTCCTGTACAGCTCACTGTTCCTGTGCATTTGTTATTATCACAGATGTAACACATTCTACCATTGGGAGGCAGCTGTGGAAGCTCTTAAGAGAGAAATGAAACAAATTGGTCAATGTGTAGTATACATCAGCAAGAATAATATTCCAATTATACTTTGACTGAGAATTTTGTGATAAATTATAATCTACTGTAATCTGCTGTAAATAGACATGTCGTATGACCTATTACATACTACATACTATATTACACATTGATAAAGAGGAGCTTTGTTTCATTTGAAATACTACTACTACTACTACTACTGTTAATAATAATAATAATAATAATAATAATAATAATAATAATAATAATAATAATAATATGAGTATAAATGAAAGAAAAATAACATCAAAGAGTGAGCAACATTTTACCTGGAATTTTTTGAGTGTTGCAGAGATCAGTACTGCAGCATTTAGTGTTTGTGGTCACTTTCACTGTTCCCATGTTCAGACTTCCATTTACACACACGTCTGGAGTTCCACAAGTCTGAATAGTATTATTTGTAAGCTTTGTACCACCTACAGTCATAGTGATTCAGGTAAAATAGTATAAGATAAATGAAACACTCCAGGGCATACTGATCTACTGTAGGAAAATAACCAACCAAGTCATGTGTACCTACATTTACATTTAAATTCTATGGAAAAATTCAGGTTGGATTAACCCACACACTTACTTATGTACACAGCAGTGGTTGAAGTGAGGCACTGATTTGAACAGGTTGTCTGAGTACTTTGGCATGATGCAGATGTTGATGGCAAACACTGTTGACAAGTCAGTGACAGGGCTGTAGATAAAATAAATAAATAAATAAAACATATGCAATGAGAATAATAAAGCTTAAATAAGGAAGACAATTAATTTAACAAACTTTCAAAACTATACACACCAAATAATTATTGATCAACTGATTTTCTAAAATTAATTTGATTTATTTAATCTATTTAAAAAGTAGGTTTCATTACCTTTAGAGAAAAGCATGCAGATGAGCAGCAGTGTGACCTGAGACATCGTTGTTGATTTCTGTAGAAATTGAGGTATGATGGTGAAGCAGATGGAGTTATAATGTGAGTAAAGTCTGAGAGAAGGATTTCTTTTATAATGAGGTATAATAGGTGTGTGTGACATGAGGGCGGGATTTATTGTGAAAATCCAGATTATATCATCCTTACTTACTGCATTGAAGAAACATTTGGATTGCTTAATAGTCAGGCAAGACCTCGCACAGATGGCAGCCAATAAGCAATGTTATGCAACAAATGAACAGTTTAACAACGAAACACGCTAAAAGCCATTTTCTGAATTTTATTTATTCTAGGAATTTTTTCTTCTTTAGCACAAAGTTGTCTATATGAAAAAAAAAATCTGAAAAATTACTGTTTTGGGGGGAGGATTGAACTTTATATAGTGTTACGAACTCAGACTCAGAGGACGCAAGTGCAGTTAAGATATTTAGTAACATACAGTTCAATGACCACGTTAATCAAAACTGGCAGGGGTAATACAAAATTGAAAGTCCAGAAAACAAGCAAGAATCAAACAATGTACAGTGTGCATAAACTATACCAGGCTAAACTCGATAACAAAAAATCGAACAGGGTCAAAATCCGAAAGAGCAGGCAGGTTTAGAAGGGCTTGGTAACAACACTGGAGCAGGTCACAGAGAGCGTCTACTTCGCTAAGACTGGAGGCATGTGAGTCTCTTTTATTTGAGTCTGTGACTGATGTCATGTGTGTTAGGATTCAGTTGAGCTGGAGTGTGGGCTTTGGGAGTAGTTCTTGTTCCTTGTAGTCCTGGGTCTGATAGATAGGGGGGCAGTGAAATAGACAGGGTGAAACTGAAACTGCTAGAGGAGGCTGATGATGCTGTAAACTGAAGACTTTCTATTGTTTAATGAGAATCTTCACAAACATTGTTTATGTTTTTTTTTTTATAATCCTCAGCAATCTTTTTAATATAGCCCAACACATCATATAACAGCCCAATATGTCTTTGACATATCCCGAAATGCCAAACTTATTGCTCCTTACTGTCATGTTATCAGTGAAGTGCAAGGACCTGCTGGGCAAAACAGTGGCTAAACACAATAAATGGATTGTTCGAGAATGATAAACCCAAGAAAAATGGTGTTCATAATCTGTTACTGCCATTACCAGGTACATTCATAACTTGTGACTCAAAGAAAACAACTGAAAAAAATATTATCTATCTGTTTGCAATACTTATTGCTTCATTTCTAAAAACAAAGCAAAGATTGAGTCCTCATTTTGAACATGCTATTAAAGAAAAATAATAATAATGAATGATAAATCATAGTCCATTGCCCTTGTTTACTAATTGTCTCAAAATAGGAGTTATTTATCAGCGTTCTTAAAATAGGAAATCACTCCTATTGCCACCGAAATTTAGGGGAGCTCTGGAGGTGTTTTAACTGGTTAGGAGTAGCAAGGAAATATATAATATAAAAATTCTGGCAGAGACGAGTGCGGAGAAGAGACGTTTTAGTAACACTGTGTAGGGATGAGCAGGTCCCAAAGAGAGCAAACAATCGATCACATTCCAGAATCTCTCCCCCAGACAGCATGGTGCCATTCCAATAACCGTATCTCATTTGTGAACATAAAGGAGAGCTGCAAGAAAATTAACCAGGCATGGACAGGAAGTTTGCTGGGCCTGAAGCCACACTAAAGCCAGATGCCTCAAACTAAACCCAAAACCATGGCATAAATTGGCGACCCTGTAAACACCCCGAGTTTGGGGGGGGGGGGGGGGGGCACCAAGTCACACTTTGACCATCTCATTGACCCCAGGACACAGGATGCTGCGTGTCTCCACATGCCTTTCAACGAACAAAGAGGCATACGGCAGAGAACCTATTATAAACAATCTTTAAAGTGTGCCAGATACATATATTCAGTATGTTTTATATCTTTGTGTTATGTTTGTTTATTCTACATAACATTAAAGGTGTTATCAGCATTTACAGACCCTTTTTATTAAAGGAAGGCATAAATAAGTGTGTAAGATACGGGATGTGTGGTATCAATCGAGAGCTTATTTTAATCAAAGAACAGTGATGGACACAGAAAATTGGTCGCATGAATGAGATCTTGTGAAAAATTAGTTTATAAAAGGTATTAAAACTCTAATCGGATGGGCCCCACGTGACAGCCAAAAACTGGCCTAATGTATGCACAAAAGGGGGAACCACGTGAAGCATGGCTAAGTCCCGCAACCACATCCGATTGGACCAATCATCAGTGGAACGGACTGCCACAAAGGGTCAAAACTCAGTGTCCGAGCACGTCGTTGGTATGTTTGTGTGTGTGTGTGTGCGTTCAAGTAGCATAGTTTAATGTATCAGGTTTCGTGAACACTTTCTGATACTCCTTAAGTTTCATTTCTTTAAATGTGACTAACTTCCTCTTATAACTTTCTCTTCCTGCAACTCACTACACTCTACTGAAAAATGAAAGTATCGTTTATACTTTTTTTTTTTTTTTTGGTGAAACATGTTTACACTTAAACATACTGAGTAAATATAAAAGCAGTAAATATTTTATAAATATACTATATGAATTAATTAAAAGTCAGAAAAAATAGGTATAACTGAATAACTAAATGTAGTACAATAATTATAATATAAAATTGAGTACATTTTATTAAAAATCAGTGCTCTAAAATGACTTCAAAAATTGAGTGGATATAATTGAAATGGAAGGTAGAAACTAAAAAAATAGACTATTATTAATAAAAAATGCTACATTTACTAAATATTTTAACTAAATTTAATTCATCTTGGACTTTCAGGTAACAAAATGAATGTTAGACTTACTTAATAATCTCTCAAAATTATTTACCCTTTACTCTAAAAGTATAAATCAGGTCAATATATCTAATAAAAAACTAATTATAAACTAAGCAACAATGCAGTTAACATTTATTTGCCAAATTTGACAAGACATGAAACCTAAACTCAATCTGGTTTACTTTACAAATGACATACAGTATGTAACAAGGTCAAAAGAACAGTGAGCTGAATTGATCTTATGAGTAAATAGTCTCTCAAACAGTCTTTATTAAAATTGAATGAGTCACACATCACAATGAAAGATTGCACACCTTCACACCCTTGAGTTTCCTGCAAACTGTAGGAGCTATTCAAATGTGAGCACACCTCCCCAGGTCTAAAATAAAAGCAATGCCAGTCAAAGTGAAGACACAATAGTGAATATCAACACTGTAAAAAATCCAACTAGCAAAATGTTGGCATGATGAATATTTATTAGTATAATAAATACTGGGCAATAAGACATGAAAAAGCTGACTAAACTAGTGAAAGCAAGTTCATTAAAAAGTCTTTTTCATTACTGAACGGACTTGCGAATGCAACTTAACACGCACAGAAGTTGGTTTGGAAGTTGGCGCATACACTCTGTTACATTTCTGAAGTTGGGTGTTGCGTGTTGGGTGCAGCGGGTATTTAGAACATCATCTGGATTAATATCCCGTTTCTCCACCTCACAATGGACAACTTGTTCTTTTAAACTTTGGAAACTTTATAAACTCAATTTATATTGAAGTCCTTTGTAGAAATTGCCTTAACATAAATGAGCGTTATTATATGGTGCTCTTTGTGAAGTACATATAGCTTGGTGCAGTTGTTTATTTAACGTGAGAGTGAAAATGCTGGAAGTCTTCCTGTAACCTGAGTTACTACAATCAATATATTTTGTATTATTTTAAGTTACCTACATTGATTTCTTACAGGCATTGCATCTCATGAAGTATTTATTTAATTGTGTTTTAATTTAGAATTTAATATTATTTAATGATTATTAACAGCACAATGATAGTTTCTTTTTAAGTAATCTTTGTGAGCGATGTTTTATGCAAAAAACATAACTTAAACAATCTACATCAATAGGCTACAATGAGAGACACCTTATCATTTTGAGTAGATGAAAAGTTGGGTCTAAAGTCAACCCTAGAAATATAATTAATTGAGCCCACAAGCAATTTTACTTGAGTTGACCTAAATATTTCAATTTGAAATATGTGAACAAAACACCAATGTGAAATATTTTGTTAGGCCAGAAAATTTCTTTAAAAGACGAGGAAACTTAAGAAAGCTGTGCAACCTGTTACTGAACTTTTTTTTACATTAAGGTGGCTTATTTATTTACAGTGCAGGGTTGATTTGCTTTCCCTTACTTAAGAGCCTCTTTTACGACAAGTAAAATTAGACAATGCCTTGTCCTTGCCTAATGTGTTCCGGTACCTGTATCTGCTGACAAAAATCATTTCTCATATAAAATATGTAAATTCAACAGGTAGATGACTGAGTTAGACATTCAGCATAGAATTATAAATGGCTGTCATTTTGGAGGAAGGGTGACTGTGGATAGAAATATCAATGACTGGTGGTCAAACAGCAACCATAAACAACAACCAACATGCAGAGATTAATGCTGGATTTTTCATTCGACCACATTTTCACTTTCACACCATTCTCAGTTATTTTTTGAAGCATTACAATGTCTTAGATTAAGAAGAAAAAAAAAACACTCAGAGCGGTCATAGACAGTAAACAAGACACAGATATCTATTGTAACCAAGAGTGAGGCAGCAATAAATGATTCATGCATTTATAAAGTAATAAAATTAAATCATTAAAAAAAAAAAAACATTGTGAAAAAGGTTCAGTGTTCCTGCATACTCAAGAAATTAATTCTAAAATGGTATTTGGTATTTGATGATGCCAGATCAATTACAGTGCTGATAATTACGGTCACTTTGGGATTGTGAAGCAAGATGTTATTGAGATGTGCTCTTTATCACATTTTACATTGCCCAAAAGATCAACTAACTAACTCCGTTGTGAGTGTAATATAAATGCTGCCAAGAAAATAAAGATAGGTTTGCAATTTCTAGCCTTTAGCCTGCTGAAAAAACAGCATAGACCAGCAATTATATCAGCATATGTTGTGTTTTGGTGCTGGTATGGTGGTGACCAGCATTGTAGTGGCATGATACTGGCATACCAGCACCAAAATACAACATATGACCAGCTATGATTTTTCTTCAGTTTTAAGTGATTTCCATTGAGACAACCCTCAGATATTTAATAAAGGTAAACTAATGTATTTACATGGTTTTTGGTTTTAAAAAAAAAATATTTTATTGTATGTAAATGCATTTAAAGATACTTCTTTACGGTCCATGTATTTACATCACACACTTTCAGTATTAGCTTTTAAAATACAAGATAATGAGCTAAAATGGTAACCAATTTTAACCCAGCATATAAATCATGATGGCCTATGCTGGATCAGTTGTGCTGGTTCACCAGCTAAACCAGCATCAGACCAGCACAAATCAGTATTAACCAGCATAGACCGGCATATAAATCATGAAGCTCCACATGTTTATTCCACTGAGACAGCATTGATTATAAATCAAGTTGGTCTATGCTGGATTTTTCAGCAGTGTACATTACTTTAATCAATAAAAACATTAATAAGTGTGTTAATGAAATTGAACTCTTTGCAGTGTTTATGATATTCATTATGATCTTCAGCGATCTTAATTAGAAACGATCTGTGTGCAACAAAAATTAGTTTTTCTTTTCATTTAATTCATTGCCAGTGATTTATTACAAAATCACAATAAAACTTGAGTTTGCTATGTAAAATTACATCTCAATGAATATGTTATTGCTTCTTTTATTTATTCCTGTTTGATGTAATATTCTGTCGTTTGTGCTTTTTAACATGCTTGTGATTCAAAGAAAACATGTATTACACAATAATTTATTTTAATTCATTCCTAATGAATTCCTCGATTCTTACAAAAAAGTGAAAAAAAATTAAAAAAATAAATAAATACAGTATTCATTCCATTTATCTGGATTTTGCTACTTAGAATTAATTTACGTAAAACTATTATTTTAAAAAAGTCAACTGTGAAATAATGTTATCGAACATTAAACTCCAAGAGAAGCAACCACCCCTAACCAAAATATTGTCATATTTCTATAACTATAGTAGTTTTCACAAACATATTTAAGTTTTTTTGTTGATCAAGGGAAAGGGTTAAATTACAAACATGTTTATGGTTAATTATGTTTACACGTGTAATTCTCAGCTATCACAGTGCTCATGATCCAATAAAGTTTCTTGTAGCGTGAATCATTTTTAACTGACGGAACAATAGGCATAAACTAAAGATCTAAAGCTGTTCAGGGAAAACTGCCGAGACACAGGAGATTACATTTTGCTTGGTTGGCAAATTACTGTGGTACAAGTGAAAGTAAATGTTTCAGGGTGTGTTTTTAGAGTTTTATATGGTGACCTTATTTGTACAATGACTGTTTATATACTACTGGTGGCAGGTGGCAGGTGGCTTTCAAATACACTTTACAATACCTGACTCACACTGCTTAAGGTTAAGATGTTAGATTTTGTTAAATATAAAAGTGGCATAAAATCTAAAGAGCAAATTGATTGTCGTCAAACTCTAGCAATATACTCTGTGTGTGTGTGTGTGTGTGTGTGTGTGTGTGTGTGTGTGTGTGTGTGTGTATGTGCCGTTATATTTTTCAATATACAAATGAAGCTAATGCATCACATTCATCGAAATTATACTGTTAAGAAATATATTATTTTAAATAAATCTATTAGGAAAGAAATACAAAACCAGAAGGTAAAGACATAGGTACCTTCATACCTAAGGTAGCAACATTCTGCATGTATTTTACCTGCCAGTTTTTGTTGTTGTTGTTGTTGTTGCAGACGTTAGTGCTGCAGCTTTTAGTATTGGTGATCACTTTTATTGTTCCCAGGTTCAGACTTCACCTTGCACAGCGGTCTAGTTCCCAAAAAATGTCTAAATAATATCTGTAATCTTTGTCCCACCTACAGAACACTCTGTATAGCAATGTGATTGGAAAGTCTTGTCTTAGTGACATTTATTTAAGGTATATATTTAATGAAACATTTGCAATATTTTCAAATAATGTCAAATATAAAATCTGTAAATATACAATATTGTATACAGTTACATCGAAATAGAAATATACAGTTT
Source organism: Clarias macrocephalus (assembly GCA_011419295.1). Classification (NCBI taxonomy): domain Eukaryota; kingdom Metazoa; phylum Chordata; class Actinopteri; order Siluriformes; family Clariidae; genus Clarias; species Clarias macrocephalus. The sequence continues at coordinate 16,203 of JAAGKR010005322.1, read as the reverse complement.
ATACTTTTACATTTAGATTTTATATAAGTTTATATGGAAGATGAAAAGTGTATGGCATGTTTGACAGACAATGGAGTGAAGTCACACAATTTCACAGAATTTCACAATTCTAAAACTATACACACCAATAAGTTAATGGTTAACTTATTGGCTAAAAGTATCTCTTTTATTTCTTCTGTTCAAAATGTAAGCGTCATTTAATTTCGAGAAAATTGTGCTGCCGTGTGACTTGAGACTTTATCTGCTTCAACCTCACACCTCAACTTTTACAAAAATCAACAATAAAGTTAAAATGTAGGAAAGGTCTGAGAGAACGTTTTCTTTTATGATGAGTTATGGTGAGTGTGTGCCTGAAGGTGTGGAAGAATTTTTTATCTGATTTTATGTGACATACCCTACTTTTAAGAAATAAAAGATACCTCAGCTTGCAATAATGGGAGGCTTGCGTGAGAAGCCGAGCATATAGGCTCCTTGGAATGTGCCTGTGTAAGCAATTCGATCTATACATTGAGGCACCCAGAACTGGGAAACTTAATGAAACCCAGATGTTTTATGTAAAGTAAGCGCGGGAAAACTGTCCGCCTTTGTCTAGGATCAGTATTTAAGCAAGAAGCCGTCGGGAGTCGTGGTGCGTTCTGCAGACCTCCCGACTTTGTTGATCAACCAATAAAGTTGTAACCTTCTGAAATCAAAGCCTGAGTCGTCAATTAATTTCCACGACATCCTGGCGCTGCGAGCAGGGTTGGCAAAGGGGCAAAGGCGTGGCTGATCACCGTGGGCATCCTTGGCAGGCAGCACAAACAGGTGGTCACCTAAAAAGGTAAGCAACTTTTGCTTATGTACTTAGTTTGTGTTGTTTGCTGGGATAACCCGTGGTGGTAAGGGCGCTTGATAAAGACCTCTCCAACTTAAGTAATTTTTGAATGGGCTTTGTTTTCAGAAGGAAAATGC
>JAAGKR010005322.1:0-15232 GCA_011419295.1 Clarias macrocephalus | reverse complement strand
TAAACAAATTATGCCAATGTGTAATGCCACTAAACAAAGTTCTCTTTTATTACAGGTATAGAAATTTAATTGGAGCAGCTGATGGGTGACTTTACCGTGTCTAATGAAATTTATGCTGTGTCTATCTATATCTAACCAAAGGCTTTCTAAAACTAACAGCATTCCTTAGCAACAACAGACAGGGACAAGTCTTCGGATGCACATCTTCCATAGCAAAGGAGGGAAGACACGGGCCCATAATGAAGTGCTAGTAACCTCTCTTGTGGGCTCCAACTGACTCTCTACGATGCGCAAAGTTGCAGAGTTGAAGATTCTTACATTACAACAAGGCTGTTTAAAAATTATACCCACTTTTACAATTGTAATGTGTTATGCATGTTCCATTTTAGATTGTATGATTCGCCCGGTTAGTGTAAACCTAGAAAATCACCGTGTTAATTACACGTTCATATTGTGTTACTGTTATCGTATTATGAAAAGTACAAGATCATGGAGGTCGAGTCTTTTACTCCTTTCTAGTCAAGTGCGGAAGGAGAGGTTTGGCCGATTCTCCACTAGAGTTCAAATACATAGGTTGGTCCTTGTTAGAAGTCCAGTGATTTAATTTAATCACCAGTTAGTGTAAGGAAGACTAACACATGAATTTGCACTCTAGATAAAACGATTATTGTGGAACTTATAAGTACCAGAGGGGGGAGATGTAGAAGAAATTTTTATCTGATTTTATGTGACATACCCTACTTTTAAGAAATAAAACGATACCTTAGCTTGCAATAATGGGAGGCCTTGCGTAAGCAATCCGATCTATACATTGAGGCACCCTGTACTGGGAAACTTAATGAAACCCAGATGTTTTATGTAAAGTAAGCGCGGGAAAACTGTCCGCCTTTGTCTAGGACCAGTATTTAAGCAAGAAGCCGTCGGGAGTCGTGGTGTGTTCTGCAGACCTCCCGACTTTGTTGATCAACCAATAAAGTTGTAACCTTCTGAAATCAAAGCCTGAGTCTTCAATTAATTTCCACGACATTTTGGCGTCGCGAGCAGGGTTGGCAAAGGGGCAAAGGCGTGGCTGATCACCGTGGGCATCCTTGGCAGGCAGCACAAACAGGTGGCCACCTAAAAAGGTAAGCAACTTTTGCTTATGTACTTAGTTTGTGTTGTTTGCTGGGATAACCCGTGGTGGTAAGGGCGCTTGATAAAGACCTCTCCAACTTAAGTAATTTTTGAATGGGCTTTGTTTTCAGAAGGAAAATGCATGCATCAATTTACTAACCGTTGAATGGTAGTATTTGAATAGTAACTGGTAAAATAAGCATTGCATTGGTCTGTTTTGCTGTCAAGAGGGCTTTGATAGATGGTAGTCATAACAGACAGGTATGAGGAAGCGCATTTGAAGGTCTATCTGTGTTGCTAAGAGGGCTTTGATAGATAGCAATGCATACCGGTAGATAGACGCTGTATTGATTTGTACTCATTGTCAAGTGGGCCTAGACGGATGGGAGTGGAGTAAGTTAATAAGGAATTGCGCTTAATTAGTAATACTGCTTGTGTGAGGATCCGCAGTAGTTAATATAAATATATCCCTTTTATGAGGAATGTACTTGGGTATGTCAAAAGAATTGTGTAGCCACTTAAATCGTATAGTATGAGCTTGTGGTTTTTTATTCATATCTTTTTATGTGGAACGTTCAGTTGTACGTCAATGGTTTTGTGTGCTGCTGATTAATGGATTGTATGAGGTTATAGCAGCAAATTTATATCTTTTTTAAAAAAAATTTTATGAGGAGCACAGCTTGGGTGCCATTAAGTTGTAAGCAATTGCATTGTTTGTGTTTAATTGATGTTGTACTGTTCAATACTGTTTGATATTGTCTGAGTGAATGAGAGCTCTGTGTGTGTGTGTGTCTGAGTGGAAGTGAGAGAGAGAGAGAGAATCTGGCTGAGTGATACCATAAGCTTCGTGTCCAGGAAACTGGCCTGAAACCCCCGAGGGAGTTGCAATCTGCCAGAGGGGGGTCGGCTGCTGCCAGACCGGAGACGTGTGTGTGAATGAGCCCTTATAGGACTAGATAAATTAATAGATTAAGTTGAAATAAAGGGACAAGTTTGAGTCCTTCTAAGAAAATAGATAAATAGGTAGATAAATAAAATAAAAGGGACAAATATGCTTGAATGAGCCCTGATTAGGACCGGGGACAAAGTATGCGTGAATTAGCCCTAATTTCCAGGAAATAAGGGACATAGTATGAACGTATAAATAAAGAGTGTGGAGTGGTAAATGTATGTGGTGAATGTATGTGAACCCAATATTAATACTGTGGCATTCATCGGTTGTTGCAAAATAATATTCACTGTGTATAAAAATACTGTGCTTTGTGAAGAGTACTATCAGAAAAGTAGTGAAACATTGTATATTGAAGAGTGATTATCATTGCTAAGATTTGTTAATGAAGGTGGATGGTTAGGTGATCATATAATTTTGTACGTAGCTGCAAGTAAATTTAGTTACTAAGTAAGTGCATAAGCAAAGTAATACAGGAATATTTTGGTTTTGGTGGCAGAGGCCATAAAGCATAATGGCGGCCTCTCCTGTGGAGCTATTGGTGTTAAAGCATCCATTGTGTGGAGAACTTATAACTAAGATCTCAAGTAAATGGCAAAAGAGAACTAAAGATATGATTACAAAATGGCCGAAGGAGGGGGACATTTGATTTGGCTTTGTGTAGAGAAATGGAAACTTTGGTAAAGAATTACAAGACGGCGGCTAGAGAGAGTTGAAAAGGCAGCAGGAGAGAGAGGTCCTAGCTCTGTTTAAGAAAGAAGGAGAAGAGTTGGCAAAAAAGAAAAAGCAAGTGAAGAAAAAGTCCAAGAAGGCAGACAGTGAGGCACAGGGTACCAGAGGGGAAGTGTTAGTTACACCTCCCCCATATGTGCAGACAGAAGGTCAGTTCCCAATGCTTAAGGGAATGGTTGAAGTTTCAGGAGAAATGCAGATGGAAGGTCATGTAGATCTGGATGCAGATTGTGGAGAACCGGGTGTGAAGGCAAGGAAAAGACAGGAGAAGTGGTTGGAGAGAGAAGAAAGTACACCGTTAGATTGTTATAAGGAAGGAAGAGCAGATCTACAGAGAGTGAAAAAGTTGTATGGGAAGGAAGAGAAGATAGAGGGAAAAGAGGGGGTGCATGTAAGTGGAGAGAGGATAGACAGAAGCACTGAAACACCAGGACAGTCGACAGGTCAGATAGATGCAACATTGAGGACTGGACGTAGACCATTGTACAGTAGAGAGAATGGAGATGAGGAGTTGTCATTCAATATAGGCAGTTGGAAACAGGGAAGAAACACTGGGAGACTTAGGGATTTAGCTCCGCAATTCCCAATTTTAATTAAAGGTGCACGGGGACAGTATGTACCATGGGCAACTCAGGATCTCGAGGGGCTTGTCAATCGCCTCCCTAACATTCACGAGGGTGCAGGGAAATGGATTAAGGTCTTAGAAGAGGAGACCTCAGGCAAGCTGTTGTCGGTTGGAGATATGAAAGCTCTTTTGGCAAAGATTTTGGGGGGGGAGGAAAGATGGAGGAAGTTCTCCAGGCGTCCGACATGAGTGAGGCTGTAGATACATACCATATGGATGGAACTGTCTTTGATGCTTTCCGCCCCGCCATGTGGCAGGCCTTATGTGCAGAGTATCCAACTAGAGTTGACCCAAAGGCATTAAAGGGTGACCAGCTGGACGAAACAGAGAACCCAACTCTGTACATACAAAGACAGTTAAAGAAGTGGAAGCAAGAGACAGAAAGTGACCCTGAAGGGGATGCCTTGTTGTCTACGCTGTTTAGACAAACTATAGTAAATGCCATGCCTCAGCCTGTAAAAAGTAAAGTGGAAGATGTGGTCGGTTTAACCTCAAAGTCACACAGAGTTCTGCGATCACGTCTCACATGCTGTTGAACAGTACAGAAAAAATGAGCAGAAGTTGAAAGCTCAAGAGAAAGAGCTACAACGGAAACTAGCTCAGTTACAGCTTGAAGAACTGACTAAAAAAAATAAGAAAAAGATTCAAGCTACTCTAATTACAGCTGAGGAAGGGTCTGGGGGGGCCCCAGGCAATCCTTCACCCATGATCCAGCCAACTGCAGGCACAGCGCTGACAGCACCAGCAGCCCTACCCCCAAACTCACACCACATGTCTGCACCAGTCATCAATGTTTACCCGCAAAGGCAGAAAGAGTGGAGAAGTAATCAGCGCCAGAGGGGACAAAGAGACGCTTATGCTAACTTTCCACCAGGTGTATGCTGGGGGTGTGGGCTGGCTGGACATAACCGATCAAGGTGCCCCACACATCCATGGCCCCAGCCCCCGAGGGGTGTGATGGGAGGGGGGTGGTAGCAGCCTCCTCGAGATCAGGTTCAAGGCCCAGTAAACCCATGGGGGGGGTCCAAAGCTCAGATATTAGGGGTGCCCTGAGAATCCTAAGGGGGAGAATCAGTTGCCTATTTTAACAACTAATGCTGAACAAGAACCCATGTTACACATTGAGATAGGCGGTAAAAATACACCCATGTTAGTTGATACAGGAGCGGTTTATACATGCTTAAATTTAAGTCATGCCTCACATCTCCCCTTGTCTGGGAAATTTGCCAAGACAGTAGGATTCTCGGGACAAAAGCAATTGATTCCTATGACCGCTCCAGTCCGTCTACGGACTAGCAATAAAAGGTGTGACTATAGCTGTATTAGTTTCAAGTCAGACCCCGGTTAATTTGTTGGGCAGAGATGCATTGTGTAAATTAGGATTGCAGATATGGTGTTCTCCAGAAGGAGTGCATGTTGACATGAATGGTGTAAAAAAATCAAATGGTAATGACTGAGCCGCAAGCGAATGTGTTTTGGATAGGACAGCTAGAAAGGGATGTAAGTAAAGTTATCCATAAGTGGGGAAAGTTCATTCAAGCACAGATTCCTGAAGCACAATTACCTACTTCAGACTTTCACTGTACAATGGTGTATGATCCGACTAAGGATGCTGGTTTAGAACAAGCATGGCAGGAAGCAACAAAAGAGCGCAAGGTTGAGTTAATTACACAGTATCATCATAGGTCGGCAAGGAGCAGCTATCAGCATAGAAGAGTGTGATTTTGTGAAAAGGTGGTTCAATGTAACTGATTCTGTTCCCCATGTAACATTGTATGTTGGAAGAGATTACAGGTCAAAGGACTTAGGACCAATGATGAAGAGAGCTAAAGAGGTCCAGTGAGAGTCAACCATAAATCCATTGATTTTTCATTCTGCCGATAAGAATTATATCAAAGTATTGTGTGGTAATAGCTTGATTGGTGTTCCCCAGGAAGCCACAGGCAAACATGGCATCAGCAACTGAAGTAGTTGAGACTGTGGAAGGTAAGCTCTATAGGGAAATGGAAAGTCAGGTCCCGTCTGAATTATGGTCTCAGCATGATACGGATGTGGGCCTAATTAAAATCAGCCAGCCCAATTCGAGTACAACTCAAACCAAATGTTAAACTGCCCAGGATAAGACAATATCCTTTGCGACCTGAGGCAGAAGCTGGTATAAAAGCCACTATTGAAGGCCTTGTAAAAGCAGCCGTGTTAGAAGAAACAACTAGCTGCTGTAATACTCCGATTTTTCCTGTGACCAAGCCAGGCAAAAATAAATGGCGTCTCGTGCATGATTTACGAGCAATTAATAGTATAACAGAGGATTATTCAGCAGATGTTCTAAAACCACACACACACTGCTAACCAATGTCACTCCCGAAGCCAAATACTTCACTGTGATTGATCTTTGTTCAGCCTTCTTCAGTATACCAGTCGCTGAGGAGAGTAGATATTTGTTTGCATTTACGTATGCAGGTAAACAATATTCTTATCGAAGAATGCCTCAGGGTTTTCATCACTCACCACATATATTTAATCAGGTTTTAAAAGCTGATTTAGCGGATTTAGTAATAGAAGGAATTCTGTTACAGTACATGGATGACACTTTGATATGCTCATCATCGTTAGAGGCATGCCATAGAGATTCCATCAGGGTACTCAGTAAGCTGGCCCAAGGAGGTCATAAAGTATCTAAAAGTAAACTGCAATACTGTAAGCCTCAAGTTGAATATTTAGGGCGGTTAATTTCACATGGTACAATAGCCATAGCACCTACCCAGTTAGAAGGCATAAGTAAAGCACCCTTGCCACAAACAGTTAAACAGCTGATGACCTTTTTAGGCTTAACAGGCTTCAGTGCAGACTGGATTGAGGAGTATGCAGTAAAAACAGCTCCACTGAGGGAAATAATGAGAGAAGAAGGATTGCAAAATCTAAGTGCTGTATTAAAATGGAACACAGATGCACTGTTAGCATTTGAGTCACTCAAAAAAGAGATGCAAACAGCGCCTACCTTAGGTATACCTGATTATACCAAACCATTCCATTTGTATGTGGCTAACCGAGCTGATGGATATGCCTCAGCTGTATTGATGCAGGAAACCTGCAGTGGTAGGAAAAAACAGCCCCTAACTTACTACAGCACTAAGCTAGATAATGTAGCACAAGGTTACCCACCATGCTATCAGCGGGTACATTATGCGTATGACAAAGCTTCCACATTGACTATGGGTTACCCAGTAACCATTTATACACATCATAAGGTTGTGGAATTGATAGAGCAAGGGAAATTTGTTCTAACTCAAGCTCGCCTTCTAGCGTATTCTTCACTGCTTACATATCCTGACATTATGATCAAAAGATGTGACACGGTTAATCCTGCTGAATTAATTCCTTTGGCGTATGAAGGTGTGTCTCATGATTGTGTTGCAAACTCTTTAGCATTTACTAGGTTACGGCCTGATCTTGAGTCTAAGCCTATATCTGAAGCAGAAGTTACTTACTTTGTTGATGGATCTAGTTTCAGAGACCATGTTGGGAGTCATACTGGATATTCGGTGATAAAGAAGAATGGAGAACGACTCAGCACTGTTCACAACCGTGTTCGGCTCAGTTAGCCGAGTTGAAAGCCCTCACAGCCGCATGTCAGCTGGCCGAAGGTCGAGTAGCAAATATTTTTACCGATTCAGCCTATTCACATGGTGTGCGTCATCTGTTCGGAGCAGTATGGAAGCAGAGAGGGTTTAAAAAGAGTGATGGAACACCCATCCAGCATGCTGAACAGATAAGCAAGTTAATGTCTGCTATGATGTTACCAAAATGATTGGCTGTCATTAAATGTCAAGCTCACAAAAAAGGAAATGACTATGTCACTAAGGGTAACAACATAGCAGACTTAGAAGCAAAGCAAGCATCAAAGTGTCAAGTAGCGGTGATGGGTCCAGTAGTCCTTATAGAACCACAGCCTCAGTTGGAGGACATTATTTGAATTCAACATCAAGCAGGTCCTTACGAGCATTCGATGTGGCTTCAGAGGGGAGCTCAGAAGGATGCACAGGGTGTGTGGCGTTCGCATGAAGGTTTAATCATTGCACCCACAGCACTGTTGAATATTTTGGTTTCAGATGCTCATGGATTCGATCACTGTGCCAGAGGAGAGATTGTGAGGAGAATTAAAACCCAAGGGTATATCTGCATGCTATGGTTGATGAGTTCCTAGCTTCATGTGAGATATGTGCTAAGCATAATGTCAGAAAGGGAACAGCGACACCTATTGGCCATATACCGGTGCCTGAGGGACCATTTAAGCACCTGGTGATGGATTATGTTGACATGATAAAGTATGCTCGTGGCAAAAGGTACATGCTTGTAGTGATTGACCGGTTCAGTCGGTGGGTAGAGGCAATGCCATCTGCAGATGAAGGTGCAGGAACGGTTATAAAATTTCTTACAAGAGAAGTAATACCTAGATTTGGAATTCCATCAGAGATCAGTTCAGATAATGGGTTGGCGTTCATTCAGAAAACTGTAAAGCAGGTACTGCAGCAGTTGAGAATAAAGCAAAGATTTGGGTGTGTCTATCATCCGCAGTCCCAGGGGATGGTAGAAAGAATAAATGGTACTCTCAAAACCAAGCTTAACAAGATCTGTGTTAGTACAAAACTTAACTGGGTTGATGCTTTACCCCTTGCACTAATGACCTATCGCATGCAAACTAACAGAAATACACACTTAACCCTGCATGAAATGCTTACGGGTCGACCCATGCCTGTGCCATTCTGTAGAGATCCGTACAAAAGTCCACCGCTAGAACAATTACAAATGGAACTCAGATCGTATATGAAGAAACTAACTGCAATACATAAAGCAATCTATGTGCAGGAAAAAAGCAAGGAGAAGGAGGAGGAAAAAGACGCTCCGTGTCCCATCACTCCCGGAGACCAGGTCTACCTATGCGTGTTCAGAAGAAAGTGGCATGAACCCAGGAGAGAAGGGCCCTACAAAGTTGTAGCAGCCACTCCAACAGTGGTCCAAGTGGAAGGCAAAACCACATGGTATCATTTAAACCATTGCACAAGAGTCCCTAAAGTAAGTAAGGGAGAAGGTGCAGAAGAAGAGGGCCCAACCGCCTGACAGTGATAACGTACAAGGTCTTGTAATCTGTGTGAAAGGTGTGGAGGAAATAAAGCAGAAGGATGGAAAAAATAAAGTCGATAACATACCTAATGATCATTATATTCCAGGTATTAAATCAAGCTGTGGTCAGCTCACCTCTACTCAGCTCCAACCAGACTTCCCAAGAATCAACTTTACAGAAGTTAAATGTTAATCAAAAAGTACCTAATAATAGAATTGCTGACAGGAAAACAAAAGAGAAACTCCTAAACATAACACACAGTAATGAGTGGTATAAGTGGGCTTCCTACACAGCTCAGGAAAATAAATTGACTAGTTGTTTGATTTGCACCCCATCACCATTAAGGAGATACATAGTAGTACCCAATCAGTATGACTTCAGACACTGTGCAAAATTTACTCAGCAGTTTTGTCATTTGCATGTTTTCAGGAGACCACTGTGTCCAGCAGAATGTTTAGCAATCCTTAGTAGTCCAGATTACTTCAATAACTACCATACGCCCGAATGGGGAGAATGGTGCCAGCAACTAGACGTAAGAATAGAAGCTAAAAAGATAGAATTGCCTTCTGAGTATGAGATTGATTATACACTTGAGTATGAATGCTTCAATAAGACTACAGGAAATTACAGCATGGGGGAGTTTCAAGGTAACTGTATAATGATGTGGCACCTAGACACTGACTCTTCTCAGCGAACTGACGTTCATAAGAAACCTATACTTCATGCAACCGTAACTTTGCAAGAAAATATCACTATAACACATAGCTGCATTAACCAAACATTGCTGTTTCCACTGAAGTTCCGTTATGATGACCAGACAATACCCGTAGCTGATTTCTTCTGGCTCTGTGGGGGAACACAGTTTAAAGTGTGTTTAATGAAAGTTAATCTACATTTAATGAATTGGGACATCGAACAACTAGCGGGGAGTAACTCAAACACTAACCAGAGAGTAAAAAGGGGTTACCAAACTGATCCTAACGTGTACATTGATTCAATAGGACAACCCAGAGGTATACCTGATGAATTTAAGGCAAGAGATGAGGTAAAATCAGGATTTGAGTCTCTTTTCATATGGATAACACCTAATAAAAATGTTGAATGATTAATTATATTTACTATAATCAACAAAGATTCATCAATTATACAGATAGTGCATTAGCTGCTTTAGGAGAACAGGTGCATGCAACAAGCAAGATGACTTGGCAAAACAGGTTGGCATTAAATTGGTTATTGGCTGAAAAAGGTGGTGTGTTCGGTGATCAATGTTGTACATATATTCCTAATAATACAGCACCTGATGGAACTTTTACTGAGGCCATGAATCAACTAAAGAATCTGAGACGTGAAATAACTGCTGGGAGAGATAATAAAATTTGGGACTGGTTAGACCTAAAACTGGGAGCGTGGGGAGCATGGTTTGCTAAATTTGGTATGTTTTTGGGTTTTGCTGTAGCAATAGGAGGATTGTTATTCTGTTGTGTACTTCCTGTATTAAAATCTTTGGTCCTTAAAGCCACGGTTCAACAAATGGAGGTATTAAAATGGCAAGATGAGAGACCTCCCTCAGTCAATGCTAAAGACATTTACAGCTCTGAAGGTGATTCACAAGAATCAGAAGAGGATTCTTGCACCTCGGACGAGGGCGAAGAAGATGATGAATGATGAGCCATGCCTTGGGTGAAAGCACTAGCCTGGCCTCTCCCCAAAAGGTGACCCTCTACGATGCACAAAGTATCTGGGTTGAAGAGTCTTATGTTACAAGACGGCTGTCTGGAATTATATCCACATTTAAAATTGTATTATGTTATGCATGTTCCAGTTTAGATTATATGATTTATCCAATCAGTATTAACCTAAAAATTCCTGTATTAATTTCATTTTCCTGTTATGTTATGTTGTTGCGTTATGAACAGTACAAGGTTATGGAGGTCAAGTCTTTTACTCCTCCCTAGTCAAGTGTGGAAGGAGAGGTTTGGCTAACACTCCACTACAGTGTAAATCCATCGGTTGGTCATTGATAAGAGTCCAGTGATTTAATTTAATCACCAGGTAGTGTAAGTAAGACTAACTCATGGATTTGCACTCTAGATAAAATGATTATTGTGGGACTTATAAGTACCAGAGGGGGGGATGTGGAAGAATTTTTTATCTGATTTTATGTGACATACCCTACTTTTAAGAAATAAAAGATACCTCAGCTTGCAATAATGGGAGGCTTGCGCGAGAAGCCGAGCATATAGGCCCCTTGGAATGTGCCTGCGTAAGCAATCCGATCTATACATTGAGGCACCCTGTACTGGGAAACTTAATGAAACCCAGATGTTTTATGTAAAGTAAGCGCGGGAAAACTGGCCGCCTTTGTTTAGGACCAGTATTTAAGCAAGAAGCCGTCGGGAGTCGTGGTGCGTTCTGCAGACCTCCCGACTTTGTTGATCAACCAATAAAGTTGTAACCTTCTGAAATCAAAGCCTGAGTCGTCAATTAATTTCCACGACAAAGGCAGCACACAACCCGGAAGTGGGAGACTTCCCAAGAAAGAGGGAGAGAGACTTCCTCATGTGCGAATGGAGTGACAAAAACATTTGTAGAAGAGAAAGCGTAACACGCGTTTTCTATAAGATTGATAGTAAATGGTCATCAGAACGATAACCAAAAGTTTACTGTGTAAAAGCGCTGATATCGGGAAACGGAGTCACGAGTTTCTTTTCCTTTTCGCCGCTCGAACTAAACTAGTTCGCGGCGTGTTTGACTGCATCGCAGTTAGCATCATGCTAATCCAAGCAGATTGTGTCAGCAAGATTCGCTTGTTGCGGTTCGGGACTTTCTCAAATGACCGACGGCGCGAGGACAACGTGTTGTGCGCCAATGTTTTCCATATGGACGGTAAACAAGAGAGGAGAGTTGCGTGTAGGAGCATAAGGAGTGAGTACAAGAGAGAGAGACTACGAATTGACTATTTCGTGTAAGTTCTGCAAAGCGTGGTGAGTCGCCATTTTATTTTGTGTTGTGGCACTGGTGTGAAGCGGCCATTTTGGGTTTTAAAGGCCTCAACGCTAGCAAGCAACAATTCAGGCCTGCTACAAAAATTTTATTTCAGAGTTCAAGTGTATGGTGTGCCGGCTTAGTTTAAGCTAAAAAAGGGCCCATAGTTAGTCTAATAAGTTTGACTGAGAAACTATTATATATGTTTATTTGCAAAACTGAGTCATTTTGAGAAATTTATATTTTTTTTTCTGTGGGGATAACAAAAGGGGAATGCACGGATTCACATTTTATTTATTTAATTTATTTAATTTATGTTTGACAAGCACTTATCTGGCCGTTTATATATGTTTTTAAGAATACAAGCATTTAAAAGATCAGCACTGAGTGGCGAACTTTTGTGATGTGTGTGTTTAATATATTTGAGTATTGCATTTAAGATTTATTGTACATTGGAACAGCTAGATAGCTAATAATTAACAGTTACCTAAGAACGTAAAATTAGAATAACTTTTTGCGTGGGTATTTCGGGTAAGAGAACCCAGGACGCCCCTTTATAGGGTCTAACAGTAGGTCAAAGGGAGCGTTACATAAAATGGAGGCACTGCTGGGATAAAATTAACAAAGATTGAGTAAAGTATGCTCAATTAATTTTTTTGGTTTTGGTATTTATTATAAGCAAAGTTTGTCTAAAATTTGGTTAAAATGGCTAGCCGCCACATGTTAGTAGAAGAACTGCGCAAATGTAACACCTGTACTACCGCAGCACGGGGAAATAAGATCTAGCTCACCGGAGTTGGCGCTTTGTCCCCACCTAGCATGTCTACGTGTGTACTGTCTACACTTTAACACTAATGAAGAGCACCTGTGTGTCCCTCGTGTGTCTACCTATATATTCCGGTCGAACCCATTTGCACCTTGCCTGTTCACTGTCGTGCACCTTCTTTGTTGTCTCTGTTTTCATGTTCGCTAAACATACTGTGTCTCCTTTATTTTTCCCCCAGGACTGAGCAGTGTCTGCAGGTGTGGGTCTGTTTATACGTGGACGGGTCATCACTCCTGACAAGGTCCGCTGGTCTACGAGCCTTTTTTAATGTTTTGTTGAGTTTTGTTTTCCCACCTGCAGACCCAGTCTGGGGAGAAACGATTACAGTATCTTTTTGAGTTGTTTTTCTTTAAACGTGACTGCAAAAGAGAAAAAAAGAGACGAATAAATCATTTAAAGAAATAGAACCTGCTTCTGCGTCCACTTCTTATGATGTAGACATCACAGAAAATGGTGTAGCAGTGAAGAGTTAGATGTCTCTCATGCTTTCATGTTAATTATTGATAAAGATTTGGAGGTTGCCGAAATTGAGGAGGTAGCACACACAGTAAAGTGTCTATGCAGTGAAATGCTTATAAATTAGGAGTATGAAATATCACGCATCCCAAAACCAGTGTATGGTGTTCTGTGAATGCAAGGAATTGGTGGATTCTCCAGCTGTTCCTTCTGAGATTCAGTCCCCTGCCCAGGAGGAGCCTTGGTTGCTCATCACACTGTTTACAAAGGTCTCGGAGCCCAGTGAGTTTATCACTCGGTTGCAGGATTTCTAAAAAGCAGAGCAGAGAACGCTGGATGACCTACAAGCTCTAATGGGTCATGCAGGGTCCTCACCCGAGTCCATTATTTGCGCGAAGAAGTATTGGAAAAAACGGTAAAGTCCCCTGCTGCGAGCAGTGTGTACAGGCGCTTGCGTGTGTTCTCCAGTGTTTCGCCCACACCAGCAGGAGAGTCTGTAGGGCCCTGCATTGGAAACTGTGCAAGCCGCACGCTTGGTCAGTGCCAATGTTGGTCCAGATAAATGTCTAAAAGCGCTGGAAAGTGCTTTCGGAACACTAGAATCTGGTGAGGATCTATACTTTTCATTCCGACTCATGCAGCAGAGACAGAGAGAGCCGCTGTCCGATTTCTTACGTAGATTAGAACAGACATTGGCTAAGGTCATTTGGAAAGGTGGCATTTCAGCAGCTGAAGCCAATTGAGTACGATTAGAACAACTAATTCGGGGTGCCGTGTCATCGGACCTAATGCTAATTCAACTACGTTTGAGAGAGAGAGAAAGAAAAATCCCCCTGATTTCTTAGAATTGCTGTCTGAGATTCAAGAAGAAGAGGAGTATGAGAGCTCACGTTCTAGATTGAATATATCTGTGCAAAATGTCAGTACTGATCTAAGCAATGAGGGTCAGATGAAGGACATTCAGGCCCTAAAGAAAGAAATAAAAGAGCTGAAATCCATGGTAGTAGCCATGATAAATTCATCCTCTCAGGCTAGTGCTAGTACAGAAGTAACTAGCAAGAAAGTAACAACACCAGAACATGAGAATGAAACTGAAATAGCCTCTTTAAAAAAGCAATTAAAAAGACTTGAGCAGAAGTTGGGGGGACAGGAGAAAAGCTCCTCGAACTGCTCGACTATTGCCTTGCCGATAAACACCTCTAGAGATGTCACCCGGAAGGGTCATGATGGGCCCACAGCAAAAATTTGTTATTGATGTGGAGAGGATGGTCACTTTTCTGGTGCCTGTAGAAATAAAGAGAACCAATCCAAAGTAATGCAAAGACTTATTTGTTCCCTTCATAGGAAGGATCAGACAACCCTACCAAAGAGTGATAGGGACAGCCAAAATGTTTGTTCTTCCAAACGGGGGGTAGTGAATGCTTCCAGAGTTAGTGGGTTGCCTAAAGGATTAGTAGACCCTACCTCTCTGGTGTCAGTAAAAATAAATAGACAGTTCTGCAAAGCTCTTCTGGATAGTGGTTCGTAAGTAACCATTATCTTTGAAGAATGGTACAACCGGCATCTGAGTGATGTCCCTATTCAACAATTGTCTGGGTTAGCAATATGGGGCTTAAGTGACTCGAGCTACCCATATAAAAGGATGTAATTGTGACAATGGAATTCCCGGCTGAAGTGACAGGCAATCCTGAAACTATTTCTGTGCTAGCTTTAATATGTCCTGGTCCCAAGACCCCAGATCAAGTCAAGTCAAGTCAATTTTATTTATATAACACTTTTAACAATTGACATTGTCGCAAAGCAGCTTTACACAATAAAAAAGAAGTAAGTCTGTATGCAATGTGTATGAATCAAAATGATAAGATTGTCCCTGATGAGCAAGCAGAGGGCGACGGTGGCAAGGAAAAACTCCCTGGGATGGTAATAGGAAGAAACCTTGAGAGAACCAGACTCAACAGGGAACCCATCCTCATCTGGGTGATAACGGATAGCAGGGATAGATCAGCATAATAATATGTACTGGAAGTTCAGTGTAACAGGAGATGTGTTAAAATTAAAAGGAGTCCAGTTTGTTCCTGGAGGCTCAGGTAGACTGTAGGAGATTCCAGTCCTGAGCTATCAAACAACTGAAGTCACAGGTCCCCAGAGCATCAATCCATGATAGGACAGTCTTAATGGAAACCATCCCCAGCCACCATACGAATCCAGGCAGACCACACGGGGCATCCATGTGACGAGATCTCCAACCAGAAGCAGGACTCCAGGACGGGTTAGACGGGTCCAGAGGGCAGAGGGGTCTGGATCACTGGCAACTCAGGAGCGAACATGTATAGCTCGACAGAGAGACAGAGAGAGGGAAAGGAGAGAGAGAGAGAGAGAGAGAGAGAGCAGAAAAGGAGAGAACAGAAAATAAGGAGAGATGGC
>JAAGKR010005321.1:0-52124 GCA_011419295.1 Clarias macrocephalus | reverse complement strand
AGACTGGTGACAGAGTGGTTTGATGAACATGAAGGTGAAGTTGAACATCTCCCATGGCCTGCACAGTCACCAGATCTAAATATTATTGAGCCACTTTGGAGGAGCGAGTCAGGAAACTTTTCCTCCACCAACATCACGCAGAGACCTGGCCACTATTCTGCAAGAAGAATGGCTCAAAACGCATCTGGCCACTGTGCAGGACTTGCATTGGTCATTCCCAAGACAAATTGATGCTGTATTGGCCACAAATTGATGCTGTATTGTGGTCTAAAACCAGACGTTTCAGTTTCATTGTCCAACCCCTGAATGTGACAAAATTCTTGAATCTAGAATGTGTAAGCATAACACTCTCTAGGAATTAATTTGCTTCACACTGGGCTATACCTCAACAATCTGGGTTATTTTTGTACAACAGGACAATCCATTGTGTATAATTCGTTAACTAAAACATCTGCATTACTGTACTCTACATCGTTACTCGGGTGTCGGTGCATAATCTCATGACTGAGTTACTACAGTAAAGGGGATTCTACACATTACGATACGCAATTGGCCCATGCCTTTATGGGCATTTATAATTTTGCACTGGCATCTGTGTGGACCTGCAATTACACCAGCAAACCTCTAGTTGTCAGTGGGGTTTCTGTGCCACTGTGCTTAGTCTCCTTGCCACTGTCTGGTAAAGATTTTTTGTTTATTTATTTATTTATTTTGGTGTACTAAAACTAATGGTGAAAGAAAACTTCTTCATTTTGGATTTGGCGCTAATAGATGTTAAACTACAGTTATTTTTATTGAAATCACTGCAACTAAAAGATACAAGAGAAGATCTGGGAGGAGATGGTCAGTACAATGTTCAACACAATTTGAAAATCGAAGCAAAGAAGGAAAAAGCCGGAAATGCGATACCAATCACAGCTCCCATGACGTGTTTTTACATTTCTGGGGAGGTGTACATGCAGCTACATCATGGGCTACGTGACACCTACGACATAGACCTGACACAGAAGCATAAACCAGCCTTAATGTTGATTATCTCATTTGTCTCCAGCACCTACTGTATATTTCTAAGAGAATTTAAAGGATTAAACTAAAGGTATCTAGAATTAAACTACTAAATGTACTTTTATATGCATTCAAATGCTGTGTACCTTGTACTGTTTTTTTTAATATATTTTTTTATTAAATGCCATCTCTCATAATAAGCGATAATCTTTTTTATTTTCTGTATCACACTCCAGTCCAGTAGGTGGTGTTATTGCACTAAGCGCCCATAAACTGAAAAATAGATGAAACAATACTTTGGAAAAATTGGAAGATGGAAGCATTTTGCAATTTCTGCACAGATTGTAGTACATGTTTAAGGAATTTGAGAGAATTTAACACTTGAGTCTGAGTTGATCCTAAATCAAAAATTAACCCCTCAATTCAGTTAACTGAAACCACGAAAAAATATTGATTAAAATACACAGCTTTACAGGATACATTATTTAATAAACATAAAAAAATTTAATATGCATTAATAATAATATAATAAATTTTTTACAACAACAGATGGTATAAGAGTTAAAGTTTTTATTTTCATTCTTCTATCTTCAGTAACCGCTATATCCTGGTCGGGGCCACAGCGAGGAGGGAATACACACCTACTGGGATGCTAGTCCTTCCCAAAATATCAAGCACAAATGTACAAATTATCATTTTCATCTAGTGGTGTCAATCATTATACTGGCATGTTCTTGGGAGATTAAAAGAAACCACCAAAAAAAACACAGCAATAAACAGTAAACCATGCTCAGAATAAAACCGGTGACCCCGGAGCTGTAAAGCGGCATGGCTAATCATGGCATCACCATGAGAACCCAGCTAATACTAAAACTGCCCATTAGCTTTTACTTCAACACAACTGCAAATGTCAAAAATTAAATTAAAAAAATTACCTCTGACATCACTTCCTGCCATCTGATGCTGAGACCCCGAGATCTGTTGGGGTCAAGACCCATGAATCTGACATCTCTGACATGAAACGTTCCTAGCAGCTTTCATGCTTCTGATATGCACCCTATTGAGAACATGGAAATGTACTTTAGGAAGTTTTGTTTTGCTTTTTTTCTCCACAAGAGAATGACATTTGAGTGTTTTAGTAAACATCCCATCTTAGTAGTTAACATCTGTTTAAAATCTGAAGTCATAAATCATGAAAATTTGAGGTTAAATGGTGCACTTTTTTGTGGTAAGACTAGAGTCCACTAGACTGCGCTTTAAACTGCCATGTGCCTTCCCAGTCAGGCAGCATTTACAGTTTAGTTTAAACTTCTTAAGCTATTCTGCTGAAGACTGCACTGGAGACTGGGCTGAGCGGTTCTCTCTGAATAATCTGTAACTATGGTGGGGTTTATTTGTAAATAATTAATAATTAATCTCTCGAGACTTTATAGGCTATTATAAGGATCTTTCTTGCACAGGATATAAAATACCTTTAGCAAACCTAAATATATCTAAACATTAGGCCAGAGTAGACGCACAGACTGGCTTATTTTGAATTATGTGAATAATCTTTACCCCCCCACATACACACACACACCAGTTCATCTGGTCCTTATTAGTCGAAAGTCATTTACGGTTTTTAATGATCTTAATAAACAAGGTGCACGCATCAGTGAACGCCCCCGTCTCAGGGTTTGACAAGAAGCGCAGAGTCAAAGCTCTGAGAAACGTCCTGCTGGAGGAAGCGACACGGGCACAGACGGACGCCATTACACGGAGTCGGAGGTCCGATTAAAAAAAAAAAAAAAAAAACCCTTTAGCCTACCATTATTTGATGTTGTGACTCGATGTAGTTGCTCGAACCCGTGTCGTGAACGCGCTCAGTAACGTTCCCGTAGAAAATCAGCTCATGCGAAGGCTAGCCGCGTTTCTGCGCTGCCGCACTGCGAGCACAGACTCCGAGCTCGGACCTGCGACCAGCCATTTTCTGCGTACCGAGGGTTCGAGCCGGTGACACCGTGCGCAAAACACGGCGCTCGCTTACAGACCATATTTCAAACTTTCTTTAAGGTAACCCCATATGCACAACGCTATGACTGAAGCGACGCGCTCTTTATACCCCCGCGCTACTCGCGCCCTGAACTGACACTTCCTTTTTAAACTGAAATATTCAATATGAAACTGTTTCTCACCCCACGAGTCAGCTCGCGCAGGCACTGGCTAACCCGACCCTCGCGCACTTCCGGAACACCAAATATGAATGAATGAGTGGGCGGGGACAGTGAAAGCTAGGGGCGGGGCTTGTGGTGATGTCGCAGTTTAGTGCGTCAGACACGACAGTTCCGACGGGATCATAATAAAGTTTAAAACAGCTTTGCATTTTAAATTTTGACAAATTTCATATACATAAGAAGACACACGTATAATTTATGCAAGACGGCAGGAGTGAAAATAGGATTTTTATCCTGGACTGACTCATAACCTAAGCCAAAATTAGCCAAAACTCTGATTAGGGTAGTTTAGTATTTAAAGCTCATAGCATTTTAGCCGTTACATATAATAATAAACATATTTAGGGCTGTGCAGTATTGAGTTTTATATCCTCTTTTTTTTTTAGTACAAAATGATGAACCGAATTTTAGTTGATTTTAACCAACTTCCCAAACCTGACTGACCAAAACAATTTAAAATAGGTCATGTAGGCACAGAAATAGCACAGATAAAAATGATTTTGTGTTTTTATCATCGTTTTTAGTTTTCTATGACCAAAAAATGATAAAAATGTGCTAATTTTGAGAGTCCTACTTTTTTTTTTTGCATTGACTGTGGTAGTAGTAAAATTTACGCTTTATAAAAGTAATGATAACTTTTGTTTTACCTGACATATCCAAAATCCCATGTACACATTTTGAAGTATGAAGCCTCACTGTTAACAACATCCTGAAATGCCCCAGAAAGGCTTCTATATAAGTACCTTTTTTACAATCATCATTGTAAGCATGTATCTGTGCTTCTTGGGCTTTAAGGGTTAATGACTTAATCATGGAATCAACCACAAAAAGGTGTGCTGTAATGGAAAAATAATCCACAGTGTTTAGTGTTGGTCACAGATTACATGGGCCCTGAATTGCATTTTTAAAACAGCATTCCAAAGTTTGTTATTCATTTTATACTGTAGGTCAAATATATATATATATTTTTACTTCATCGATGAACCATCGATTGATCGATCTATACCTCATTATCCTGCATACAGGCTCTCGGGAGGCCTGGAGTCTATCCCAGGAGACTTAGGGATTGGGGCAGGGTAAACCCTGGATAGGGTGCCAATTTATCACACGTTCACACACCGGGTGCACACATTCACACGCAGACAATTTGGGAACAACACCGGTTTGCCTAATTTGCATGTTTTTAGAGTGTGGGTAGAAACCAGCGTACCCAGAGGAAACCCACCAAGCAAGGGAAGTACATGCAAGTTCCACACAAACAGCCCCGAGGCAGGAATCGAACCCTGACCCTGGAGGTGCAAGGCACCAGTGCTAATCACTAATCCACCATGCCACACACTGTGCTTCTGAAATGTATATTTACTCTTTATTTTGTGGAATTCCGGCGTACCATATCCTCTGCTTTGTTCCTTAGTATTGGCTCCAGGTCCCTGGTCCCTACACAGAATAAGAGGTGTAGAAAAATGGATGGATGGATGTTGTGGCGCACCCATGAAACAGTGAGTCATATTATAGCTGTTAAGAAGAGAATGCCAGCTTGTCATGTTACTGAAACACAGGAAAGAAAAAGATCCTTTGATCGGAAGATTCTCCACTGGCAGCAGCTTACTGATGGTTACCAAGCAATGACAGCTGAGACCCCTTTTAATAAATGTTAAATAAACTAATCCAAGCTTCACCATGTAGTTTTTTTGTTTTGTTTAGGGTTTTTTTTTTCATTGATTTGTTTAATGGTTCATACCCTGAATGAGTTTAGAGTCATAAGTGAATGAGAGTCATAGAAACGACAATATTAGAACAAGTGAATTTAGTTTTTTTTTTCTGTTACAGTTGGCATCGTTCTCAGAGACATGCTTTTATAGAAAAATAAATCAACATCTTCTGACTAGTCAAATGTGAGAATTTAACAGCGCTGTGGTATAATCAGTAGTAACAAATACAAATCAAAATTTCACAGTTACTGTGAAGCATTCAAATCAAATAAATCCATTTCTCAAACAAACCAAAGCAACTTATGTGCAATTTAGCCTCTGACAAACTTTGCTCAATACACTGCATCCTTCCCCTAAATATAAATCAACTTTGTCCCAGTTGGCCTGCTGTTTTATTTCACTCCAGATATGTAGTTTTGCAATCCCACAAAATCTTAGAAACAGAAATAAATACATTTCTTATAGCTTTTAAT
This sequence comes from Clarias macrocephalus, assembly GCA_011419295.1. NCBI lineage: Eukaryota > Metazoa > Chordata > Actinopteri > Siluriformes > Clariidae > Clarias > Clarias macrocephalus. The sequence continues at coordinate 46,721 of JAAGKR010005321.1, read as the reverse complement.
GACTGATAAAGGAAAAAGTCTCTGGAATCTGGGAAACGAATCTGACAAAAGTGGGGGAAAATTACAAAAGAAACGAACAGTTCCATTTTTTCTTAAGAAAGCCATATTGAAACTGTTTGGTATGGACAAACAACTCCACTGCTATCAAGCAAACATAGAGGTTGATTTCATTACCAGGGTCATGGTAGCTCTGAGGGGTAAGGCTCTGGGTTACTGATAAGAAGGTCTGTGGTTCAAGTCTCAGCTCCACCACGTTACCACTGTTGGGCCCTTGAGCAAGGCCCTTACCCTGTCAACTCCAGTTATACATAGGCCAAATGCCAAAATATGTAGCATTGTGCCAATATTTTTATGAACAGTAGTATTTTTATAATGTGCAACAATATGGTTTGAATTATTCTTACTTTTTTGTGGGTAAGTTACTTTTGCATGGAATTGCCCTGTAACAGGTCTGCAAGCATGTGAGATGAAATATATACAACTTCATCTCATTTTGCCTTTTCCAGATTGCATTATAATGTCTAATTCCTTTCAGTATGAAATAAAGGAAAAAACGTTTTACAGAATGCAAGGTCTTAATTGACTACGAAGTATGAAAGCACAATTTCTGATGTCAGCAATGTGAAAAATGTGAAACAACATTCTACTCTTAATCAAATCAACTGGTATTTCTGATGCATTAAATGAATTGCAGCCTTATATAATTCATTAATCCTCTTTGTCTCTTTATATTACCAATTCTAAGACAATTGTTCCAAACATTGATCATAACAGACACAAACAAAACCTCTTCATTAGATCATAATTAATGTTGAACAAATGTAACTTCCTCAAGCAAAAAGATGAAGTAATAAAGATTTGTTCATGATGTAACCCTGATTAAAAATCTCATCACGATATACAGTATATACATTTACACTTGTTAAAGTGCCAATTTCACTTGAACAGGAAAATGAGATAGTGACTCCATGTTTGTAGTTTTGAGACAAAAATATAATAAAATACTGCAAACTGATAGAAAGTATTTAGTGCAGGTTTTCTTTGAGTATCAATGGTGCAAAAATAGATTGTCCAAATTGTTCGTTTATATAAGTGTAAATTAAGTGTGATTTTTTTTTTTTTTTCAAAAAGCTATATTCTCAAGGTTTCTTCCTATTGCCATCTCGGGGAGTTTTTCCTTGCCAGTGTCGCCCTCGGTTTGCTCATCAGGGACTATCTGACCATTTTGATTCATACACATTCACATTTCGTACTTAAATAACTCTTTTGATTATGTAAAGCTGCTTTTGCGACAATGCCAATTGTTAAAAGCGCTATACAAATAAAATTGAATTGAATTGAATATACCCCCACCTCCTACACTTTTATCACAATGGATAAATCAGGCTTCAGTTTTGTTTGTGCTTATATAGGTATGCAGTTTAGTAGATTTTGCATTGACACAAACAGAACACAGTTGCATCAAAAAAATTTATTTCATACAAAACCTCTTAAATTATCCAATTTACAGCATCTTCATCGTCCTCTACCAGTTTTAATTTCCCTTCAATACATGATGACAGCTCCCTATTATGGTATTGGTATGCTCTGTATGAAGTCGGTTTATACATCAATCAACACTGTGTCTGTCAGTTGTCCCCTACATTACAGTAATAGTGGACAGAATCAGACAAAACAAATGTAACAGCTTGCCACACAGCATGTGCATCTCATCTCTCTTGTACACACATTGCTTGTGCATATTTTAAGTTTTGTAGCATTATTTCTCTGCTTCACCACACCATAGTATCCCACATCGTTTTGTTAAGTATACAACATGGGAGTCAAACAATATAATGTCCTGTTTCACAGAACGAATCGCAGATGTTAAGTGGTGCATACTTGTCATTTTATACGGCTGGAGTGACTCCAATAGCATTATTTTCTTGACTTCAACATTCTCAACCACTCATGGCAGTCACTGTGGTGCACAGGAAGTAGATTTTCATTTCACTGCTCAGGGGACAGAAAGGAGACTTTCGAGCTTTTGCCCAAAGATCTAGCAGTTTTGTGTTGTGCTTTGCTTAAAAAGTGGAAGTGTATGGCCAGGTTATATATTCATTCAGTCATCTTCTACAGTATATGTTTTATCCTATACAGGGTCACAGGAATCTTAAAGCCTATGCCAGGAAACCTCAGGCATGGGTGAGAAACCCTGGATAGGTTGTCAATCCATCACAGGGCACACATGAACACACCACACTCACATACTTATTCACTCACCACAGGCAATTTGGGAACACCAATTAGCCTAATCTGCATTAATCAACTGAATCCACTGTGCCACCTGTAGCAGTTTTCAAATTAAAAGTTTTTTTTCTAGACAATCTTGTGTGCCAGAGAATAATAATTTGCCAAAATTTGCCAAAAATTTTCTGTCAAACTGTTTTTTTTTTTCTACAATTAACAGGACAATGCACTGTGTGAACTGAAAAACCCAGTTTAATTGTTTTAGTGTCTTCAAATTTATTGCATATATTTTTCACCCATTATCTACGATCAGCAAACTGTGTCTCTAGAGCCCAATGTGCCGATGTTTAAATACCTTGTTATAAAATCCCAAGTTCATGCAAGTTTAAGTTCACGTCACCTCATGAGACTCCAATGTCCTTATATAACGTCACCACATTTTCTCCCAACTCCATGTATACTCCATGTATCCTTGTAAGCTTCTTACATCAATACATGGGAATTTTTATCCCCTTTAAAGACATTGATCAAGTTCAGTAGATACAGTATCAGGTGCTAATAAACAGAAACAGTGAGGGGAAATCCCAGGGCACACGGCATTAGTGTTTGAAGCTAAATCGATAGGTGTTTGGATGTCAATCACAATTAAAAGCAGTTAAGTAATAACTATATACTGAATATAATTGAAAGCAGAGAAGAATCAAGAGCACCTTGTATGCAGGATCCTGAATCAGCATATACAATACACAGCACATACAATACACAGTGCCTAATTTCATTCTCAGATGACCTTTATGGAAGGTCCGAGACTGTTATTTACACCCCGCACAGGAATAAAGTCATATTTCTTGCTATAACGTAAGGTCTTATTACTCTTACAGCAGATATGGTAAACTCGGGATAAATATTTTTTTATCTACAAAATATTTGTTTGTAGCTCTTTCGGTCCAAATTGTAATTGTTTGATCTGCCATGATGTGCCATTCTGTTTCTAACTAAAAGTGCACATTAAACAATAGTTTTCACTATCATGCAAGGGAAATTCATCGACTACAATGCAAAGAAAATGAAATAATAAAAATATTAAAAGAGCATTCTTGTAAAAAGAAAAGGAGTGATCAGCGTTTTAGTCAAATATTTTATTGAAAAGTGCATTTTGCTGTGCTAAGCTGTGTGTTTGTACAGAAAGAAAGGTTTTGAAAGGCACTCATTTGACATATTTCTTATCAATTGTTAATTGCTTACAAAACAAGAATAGAGCAGCTAATATAAAACATACAGTACATCCTTTTCAATCATTTAGTTTAAAATAATTAGTGCACTATAGAGTAGAGTGACCTCTAAAAAAAAAAGAAACGCATTAACACAAATTTAATTATGAAAGCAAAAAATATTATATTCGACCACCTTTGGCTTTGATCATGGTGTGCAATATGGTGGCCAGCTCATGTTTAAAAAGTATTCCTCTCGCACCCAGAGCCCTTATACAATTTCAGCATGAAATATTTGGGGATCGTCATCCTGGAATATGCCCATGCAATCAGGAAAGAAAAAACACATTGATATGATAACCTCCTAATTTAGTACAGTCAGGTTGCAAGCTGACTTCATTTTACTGCATAACGTTGCTGAGCCTACTGTAGGCCTGACCAAGTGAAGCAACCCCAGATGATAACACTGCTTCCAGAGGCTTGTACAGTGGCCACTATGGGTTCATCACTTCAGCCACTTCCTTTTTCTTTTTTCTCCATTAATTTAAAGAAGCTTAACTAACCAATGGTTTGCTTATGGCCACACAGCTGTTTAGTCCTAGTCCTGTGAATTATTGTCACAATACTCTTAATTTCACTGTTAAACATAGCTGTGATTTAAGTGATCTGCTATCATGTCCATTGATGTTTTTTTTTTTCCACAAAATTGATAATCCAGCACTATACTATAATTTTTTTAACCTAATTCCATTACTTGTATCAATCAACTTAGTTATTTTCTTTGTTTGATGCAGACCCTTACAGTATGAAACTGTTTTTTTGGGCCAGACAGTGTATGCTTTTTTATTTTTGTGCTTTTGTCTTTCTGCTAAATATATTCCACATTTATGAAATGATCTGAATAGTTCTATACATTCTTTTATCTCCCTGTGAACTGTATTCAATGAACCCTAAACAGCATTCTGATTACTTTCCTGGCCTTAGCACCTGTATGAAGGTCAGTATACCGAAAGTGCTTCGGATAATTAAATTCCTCTGCATGAAAAAATGTGTAAAATTAGCTATATCTTAGAACCAGTGAAACAGATAACAAGAAGCTTGAGTCTTATGTTGCAAAGTGGCATCTAATTTAAATGGAGGGCAGAAAAAGAGTTTCACTCAGACATGGCATTCAGGTCAGCAGGATCACATGGATGAATCTCTGATACCACGCGATGAGCGTAGAAATTATACTGCACCCAGCTGGGTTCTGGAGGAATTGAGAGAATAAAACATGGACGAGGGTGAGAAAAGAGTTAATGCATGATCCTTTAAACGTTTATGCATGTTTACATTTATGTTTATATCTATGTGTGTTTGTGTGTTTCTTCTAACCAACATAGCGGCGTGGTGCAGGGAGCAGTCCATCAAAACAGGTCTCTGTAGCTGGGAAACTGCAACGCTTTTGTGGATGCTTACAAAAGAATGTTACATTCTCGCCGTGAGTTACCGTCCCGTCAGTCAGGTCATAGGGCCAGCTCTTAACCCCGCCCACTATCACTCTGCTACGCTGTACAGGGACTGGACAATGGGCTGAATAGCAGAGAAGACAGGCAGAGAAAAAGGCACACATCAGATACATAAAACCCTTGTTCCATATACCAAGTAGTAGTAACCTCGATCAGATCGGAACCCTTTGGATTCAGACTTGTGTTAAATGCAAGTTAGCTTTGTAGCTCACATTAGCCATAAACAAAACAACACGGATGGTTCAGAGGCAATTTGGAACGACTTAAAAGCAGTTACTAGGAATGCAAAGAGCCTTTGTAACTGGATTTGAATGTGGGTTTTGGCAGGCAGCTGCTCTCTCCTCTTTTCAGTACTGTGGACCCTAATGACCTACTTTCACCCATGCTGGCGACTGACAGATTGTGTAATTAACGTCTCGAAGGTAACTGTAATCTGTGACACGGAGTACAACATATAGTTAAACTTCCCAGTGCTGTTATGGTGTATATCACCACTCGTGGATTGTCTTTGGTCCAATCAGAATCCTTAGTCAGAACTAACTATTGTATAAGATACTTTATACTTATATGGGTCTTCCCTTCCCTCGGCAAGAAGGTGCTGTGCTCCATGTGCCATTTAACTGACAAATAACTTGATTAGGCCCATCCAGTAGGAATGACTTTTTGCAAAGATAGTAGATGGCATCGCCCAAGTTATATTCAGTGTTTAGTACGGCCACCAAGTAGCCATGATTGACTTCCTGTGGCGGTGGACAAAACATACCTATAGGACAAATAAACATTTATATTGACTGTATGTTTGCCATTGCCTAAAATGCATAATACTCATTAACAAAAAAAAATTAAATGACAGTTAGCACACTAAGGTTTTGTTTATGGGTGAGCCCATGATTGAGGTTCTCTCAAATGAATCATTAACTTTAGGTCTATAAATTATTAATGACCTAATAATTTAAGATGTCCTAATTCGTCCATATCATAAGAGGAGAGAGGCGGCATGGTGGCTTAATGATTAGCACTGTCGTCTTGCAGCTCCATGGTCAGGGTTTGATTCCCGCATTGTGGAATGCATGTGTGCATGGAGTCTGCAAGTTCTCCCTGTGCTTAGTGCATTTCCTCTGACTGTTCAATGCAGTTTGGGCTAATTGGCCTTCCCAATTTGCCGGTAGGTTGTGAATGCGTGTGTAAATGTTGGCCAGAGGTACTTTTGCAGTCGTCAAAATTGGTCACCACAATCTAGATGGATGGGTGGATGGATAATGAAAGTAGAGGGGGAAAATAATGAGAAATCCTTTTTCCCAAGATCTTCAGGAAAGTCACATGATGTAACCTCATGTTAAATATGTGACTTGTAGCATATTCCAGGTTTTCCAAAAGGGAGGAATGTATTCAGGTAACAGGACGGAGTGAGTGTTGTAAGATCAAAGTTAAAGAGATTTGCACATTACTGGAATTCTATATTTTTGTAATATTCTTTGTAAAACTTTGTAATTTGATTAGACTATAAGGTAAAAAGTAGTTACTGTGTATTGGACTGGGACTGGCTAAAGTGTTACCTCCTAGGAGCATCATGCATCAACAAATTACCTGCATTTGAAATCTCTTTTACCTTTACTTTACACACATTTGTATATATAATGAACAAATCCCAAATCAGCCATATGAGCTCTTGTGTAGCAATTCTTTATATCCTGCAGGTGGCAAGCAAGGATTTTTTGAAAGACACAATATGGTGGATGTTCAAATTGATCCAGCAGAGGGCAGCAGAGTATTCTCCACTCCTGGAGTACAATCCCACCTACACAGCCTTCCTACCTCCCCATGTCTCACTCCATCTCTAACAATCTAACATCTTTCCCCAATCTGTATCTTACTCAAAATACAAGTTCGGATGTGTGCATGCACAAACAAACACACGGTGCTCCGTGCTGAGACGTTTGGTCGACCCCTTCCTTATTTCGCTTGCACACCTTCGCCTTCTACCGCCTGACGTTCCTGCTGTGTCATTTTTTAAAAGCGGACCCTGGCTGATCTCTGACAAATGTCTGCATAAATACTCAGACACATACACACATTGCATCCTTACGTTGACAGATGGGGTGCGGGTAACGCCTCGTGACAAAAATTTTCACTGTTTCCTACTAGCACAGATCTGCAGGAATGAAAGGATGAGGAAGTGTGAGGGAAAATGAATAGACTGTGTATTGCTGTCTTTGTGATTCTTTGTTTATCCTTCAGGCTGTCTCTCACCCAGAGGCACACTGGTACTGTACGGTGGAGCCTACAGCAACACTGCCATGAATTAACAGCAACTCTTTATCGGGCAAAGGGCAAGACAATTTAGTATCAGGCTCTGTTTCGGCAGTTTTACCTAAGAAGAAAGCAAGAGAAAAGTAGAGATAGATCATAACTCATAGGCTGTGGAAGTACAGTTTAACCCTCAATAAGAGCAGATTTAACAAGAAATTATTGTTTTATGGACAGGGGAAGCTGGTGACAAGAGAAAAACCTCCTATAAAATCGTTTAATTATACTATCTTACTATTCATATCTGATTATTTCATATTAACAAATGTCTTATACTCTAACAGATTATTTGATACTTTGTAGAACCAAAAAATCATCATTTCTGTTGGAAAACACATGGCATCACAGATATGGAGAATAAAAAAAAAACTGAAATAAATAATAATGAATTGTGTATTAAAAGATAGATTATGAGCAGAATCGCCTATTTTCAGTTTGTAATAGTTTGCCAACTCATTTTCATTTTGGCAACAATGAGATATAATCATGACATAATACACTGCTCAGCCATAATAATCTTCTTGTCTAGCTATTGATAGAGATTATATTTTTTCGCTCTTGCATCTGATACCATGAGTAATCATCTCTGGATATGGCTGTGCTCCATTACTGTCTTCATCAACATCCTCTCATCATTTCCTGATATGGGAATCCCTGTCACTCTCAGAGGTCTTTCTAATACTTAATTAGTTCAAGTGAAGAACACTAGGTGTCCCTTTAGACCGTGAGTCACCGTCAGTGTGGACGCCAGAAGCAAAGCAACCCAGTGCAATGTTCTTTTCAAAACAGCGAACCATTTTTTTTTTTTTTTGAATGAGATTATCCAATTTTGGATGTTTCTTTTGGTGTTTTACATAAATTAGCTGTGCATCTTTAAAAAACACACACACACACACACACACACACGCACAAACTGACACAAACTTGACTGACAGTGCCCTTATTCAATAACCCAGTGAACCAGAATAAGAATGTATTTATTGATTGAAGACCTTCTGTAAGTCACTCTTGATAGGAGTGTCTGCCTCATGCAATAAATAGAAATCGAAATGCATATTAATGTTCACACCTTGGAATTACTGTACATCTTAAGACATTGTGCTAAGAACAACTGTTTTTATATAACTTTTCAGCAACATTTTCTTATCACATACTACAGTATATACAGTATTTAGTATTATAAATGTGTAAGGTCTCAGCATGACAGCTGATGTACCTGTATTATTATTATTATTATTATTATTATTATTATTATTATTATTATTACTGGGCTTGTAGCACAGTGAGAGTTCAGTGTGATTGTAAAATCTGTTTATGAATCCATGGCCCTTATGCCCATGTGACATAGTGTTTCGTACTTCTCAGTCATGAGAAATCAGCGAAGCTACTGTACAGGACCAAAAAATATGTTAGGAAATATAGGACAGGTCATCATCATCCCTATAAACCCAAGTTTGATTTGTACTTTTCACACTCACTCTCTCATCCTCTATACCACTTTATACTATATACAGGGTCATGGGGAGGCCTGGAGCCTATCCCAGGAGACTTAGGGCATGGGGCGGGGTACACCCTGGACAGGGTGTCAATCCATATTAGGGCACACACATACACTCACTCACACACTACGGGCAATTTGGGAACTCTCATTAGCCTAATCTGCATGTCTTTGGACGGTGAGAGGAAACGCGCCAAGAACAGGGAAAACATGCAAACTCCATGTACACAGACCCGAATCGAACAAATGACTACATTTCACTCCGTTACCCCCTTAAACTTTATCACCAGTATCCACTCGCATAGTTGCCTACATTTGCTCAATGATTCATAGCATTATGTAATACCCGTTATTCTGTGCATGGTCAAAGGGGGCCTGAAGCCAACCCATTGCAGGGCACACACACTCGCACGTTTACACCCAGGTTCATACACTACAGGCAATTTGGGAATCCCAATCAGCATGCACTGCATGTCTTTGGGTTGCACAAGGAAACATGAGTACCCAGAGGAAACCCGCCAAGAACATGGAGAACAAGCAAATTCAACACAAAGCACCAGAGGTGAGATTCAAACCCCGAACCCTGCAGTGATCACCATTAAGCCACCACGCCACCTAATTGAATGTGAGGCTTATGGTAAAGAAGATCAATATTTAATCCAGAGTTTAAGGGGTTAACCAATGAATCCGCTCAAGTTGGAATGAAAAGCTACAGCAGATATGTATTTATTTTAATAATATCTTATTTTAGATTCTACACTTTTCTCTTCCGCTCCTACTTTAGTTTAGTTTTGGTGGACATTCATGAAAAACAAATGAATATTCATGTGTATTTATTGACACGTTCTTTTTTTAACACAGTATTATGGAATAGTTTATCCATTTATAACTGTGTTGGTTGTTCTGCACCGAAAGCAATAACACCAGTACAGCGCATTAGACCCTGAAGACCTTATTAAAGCAGATACTTATTGACCCATTATGGAGAGAGAGAGAAAAAAAAAACAGATCTTAATCACCGAGTATGAAGCGTCTATCTCGATGCACAAACAATGCTGAATGCAACGCCAGAGGACATAAAGGAGTGCAGGAGGACTTGTGTTGACGGATGGGAAGATGGATGAATGAGTGGGTGGGTGGGTAGGTGGAAGGGAGGACAGATGAATAGTGTACAGCTTCACAGCCATCCATCTGGAATGATCTGTTCACACATTCACTTGACTCATATCTGGCAAACTCTAACATGCGTGGGTGATTTGCTGGTGAAGAGAGAGGAAATCTAACACATTTACAATGTTGGCATGTGTGTGGATTCTCTGCTCTGTCATGTCACTGAGCTGCAGGTGCTGTCGTAGGAATGCTCTCAAAACGCCCACACCTCCTCTCTGCCTGCCGCTTTAGTCCTGGAAATATCTCTCAGCGTACAGTGTGTGTGTGTGTGTGTGTGTGTGTGTGTGTGTGTGTGTGTGTGTGTGTGTGTGTGTGTATGTGTGTGTGTGTGTGTATGTGTGTGGGCTCCCCAGCAGGCAGGTCAAGCTCATACAGCTCTCACTAGACTCTTGTACTTTAATGCTAGAGAGCTTTGCACAAAGCATAGTGCACCTGTCTTTGTACGTGAGAGAGACAGAGGAAAGGAGATAGGAAGATGATGTTATGTTTATTTGGGCTTGTTTTACTCCCTGGATTGTAAATTGATATATTAGGAGTATTCATGTGCATTATGCACACTCCTTATGGTGAGCAAAATCTAAAAAGAATTTGCATGCAAACGCTCTTAGAAGTTAAGAAGCAAGAAGAAATTCTGCCTCCCCTGGCGAATTTCAGCACTGGTCCCCCTTTGTCCCCCACCCTTTGTCCCCTTATCTAATCAGGACCTACTGTATGGAATCGTCCATCTTTACAGCACACATGCCAACCAACGATATACTGCAAACACACACACTCTTTCACTCTTTTCTTCATCTCCATGTCGACGTTGAACTAAGAACTTGAGATGCACCTTTTCCAGTTAGATTTTCCTCAGATTATATAATCTGCTTTTATTTCACCTCACCATTGAGTGATTGACAGCTCTGTGGGTTGAACTGCCTCATTGATAAGCGAGGTCAGAGAAAAAGGGCCAGACTGGTTCAAGCTGCCAGAAAGGATTGCAGTAATTGATGAGCAGAAAAGCATCTCAGCATGCACAAACTCTTCAGACCTGGAGGGCTACAACTGCAAAAGACCACATCAGAATCGACTTCTTCCAGCCAAGGATAGGAATCCGAGGCTGCCAAGGGCACAGACTCAATGAAACTAGACAGTTAAACATTAGAAATAAATCATCGTCTTTTTTTTTTTTCAGTGTTCAGCTGTCCGATTTCCGTGTGTCTGTGCCCATGATAGCCTCAGATGCTCGCACTTTAGTTGTTTTAGCCTATCCACCTCCCGGTCCTGAACTGCTTTTCTGCTCAGCATGAGTGGCAAAGAGTGATCATTTGATGGATCAGGGACTCCCTGTTCAGCTCACAACTGTCTAGTTCTCTGATATCTCTTTCATCAATAATGCTTTTCCACCCACAGGATTGTTGCTCTGCGATGATGAACTGGCACCCCGTCCAGTGTCTGGATGCGCTCCAGGGCTCCTGCGACCTCCGTATGTGATAGCTGGTGAGTGAGAGAGGGAGAACTTAATGTTTTTTTTTTTCCTCACAGTTTCAGAGCTACTCAACCCAGCCAACCCAGTACCATGCTAAAGCGCTTGACCTGTCTCTGCATGCTTTTTTTTTTTTTTTTCGTTTAGTATGGTGCGGCTGCCCCAAGCTGATTAAATACCTGCAAGAACGTGCAAGTGCAGAAGTAGACAGAGAGCGTTTATTGTGCTTTCAATTTCACTCTTTTCATCATTAAACATGTCAGTTAAAACATGACTGCCTGATGTTTGAAGGACTTGGTCGTGATAAGAATGTTAATGTCTGTTGTACGAATGTTCACAATCAATTTTGTCAAACACTTTGATTTTTATATATTATCCATAACTCTAGTTTCCGTGCACCATTGAGTCATCGAATGTGTTGTTAGGGGATTTTTTTAAATGTATTTTCCCCACCTTTTTCCCTACACACAGGCTCATTTCCACTCCACTGTCGGTCACCTTGGCACCGGCGAAGAGCAATATCCCGGCCATCGGCCATGGCGTAACCAGGATGACAGCGCACCTCCGAAAGAGCAGAGAAAGAAGGAGATGGAGAGAGGAGAGTCACATTGAAGTGCTCACTGTCAGGAAGAGGCCACGGATATGTCCGATCTGTAGAAAACAGTCTTAGAGTAACAATACATTCCTCATTTATACTTCGTTTAAAAGTTATAGGAAATGCTGTACATACTGTAGGTTAATCATGAATCATACAAAGACATGTAAGAATGTTTACGTAAACACTAATCATGAACGTCTTTGGAATGTTTACAGACTGTTCAGTGTGACCTCTCACATAACACTTGTCATAGAAGCATTATTTAGGTGTTATTGACGGGTTGTAAGAATCTGACCCGGTGCCACGCAGCTGAGTCCACAAGACCCATCGCATAAACACTGCCGCTTGTTGCCACAATCATCGTCTTGCTGGCACTTTTTCGTGCATGTTCATGTCCTCTCTTTACCCAGAATCCTTTCGGGGCAGTGCTCGGTCACCTCTGTTACATCATAAAAGAAATCACAGACATGGAGCATTTGTTTAAAAGAGGGGTTATTTTATAGCATTTCCTGTAACGTCGCAAACAGTATGAGTTGTTAAATAAGGGTTTCGGTTAGGATTTCAAATAAATTGTGTAATGTATTTTGCATTTTTTAAAAATTCCTTAAAAAGGCTTGAAAACTTGAAAAACTTTACCAGGTAACTGATCTACAGTATCTTTCATTTATTCATTTTCTATTCCACTTATCCTGGAAACATAGAGGCTATACCAGCACAAGGTCTGGAAAAGGTGCCAATCTACACACACACACACACACACACACACACACACACACACACACACACACTACAGGCAATTTGGGTATGTAAATTAGGCTAATCTGCATTTCTTTGGACTGTGGGAGGAAACTCATGATGGAAGCAAGGGGACAACATGCAAACTCCACACACATAGACCAGGGGCGGGACTTGAACCACAGACCCCGGAGGTGCGGGGCAAGAACTACGCCGCTGTACCACCTCTGATCTATTATATAGATATATAATTATTTGTATTGTTATCTAAAAAAAAAAACACAGCTCAAATGTCTCATAGTGCACTCATGTTATACAACATCGCTAGTTCGAATCCCAGGTGATGCTGTGACCTCTCCCAGCCGGAGGTCTAGAGAGAGCTCATTGGCCGAGCTCTCTCAGAGGGGAGGGATGAGAGGTACATAGTGCTCCCACATTAATCACGGCTCTATAGCCAATCAGGGGCGTCTGTGAGCTCGCGCAATGGAGAGAGCGGATAGCGCTGTCCTCCGAGTGTGTTACGCCACCCCCGGCTGGCGTCACGTGGTTCGGAGGAAACAAGTGATAGTCTTCGACCCTCCCGGCTGAGTGGTAGTAGTAGCCTTAATGTGGAGCCCCCTAGTGACGGGGAGGAATTGAACACAACTAAATTAGGGAGAAAATTGGGGAAAAATCAAAAAAAAAAAAAAAGACAAGTTCATATTAATGTGCTCATTCATGTTTGTTATTTCTATATTAACAGATTATACAGAGATGTGTCATTAGTACACTCTATGTAAACATTTATTTTTAAACATGTACTAGTGAAGGTTTCTCTGTGTAGAGTTTTATTTAAAGCCGTCCCTTTCTGAACCAGGACACTGCAGTGGTACAAGGGGAGTAAAGGACTTAAGGTCATGCTTCACATCACATCACCCCATTGTCGATTATTTTCCTATTACAGAATAGCCCATTGTTTTTATGTGTCAGTCAAAGCTGAACAGTGAGCACGTACACCAATAAATGCTCTCACAATTACAGTGTTATACTCTTACACTCTTAGGTTGTTCAAAGGTGATATAGTCAAGAAAAGTTTACTTGAAGCACATTTTAAAATGTGACCAAAATTAAAATGCATTGCAATATTATAAAAGAAGGGAATAAAACATACAATACATAAAAGACAACCATAAAACAAAGGTATGGAAATAATGTAAATAAATAAATAAATTGAGTTATTGTCTCAACCAGGTGTGAAAAATGATGGGGTTTATGGCTAGACTTCAGGTTAGTCATAATGCAGCCCTAATGTGTAGGTGTAAACTGTTCCATAATTTTGGACCTAAGACTGCAAAGGCGCAATCTCTTTTCAGCTTGAGTCTGGATGTTGGCGCAACCAAGTTTTTAAGTTTGCTATGTTTCCTATACTGTATATTTGCTATAGTTCTTATTGTTATTCTGGTTATTCAAACAACCCAGGCTCGAGGTTACGGATCAGCAGGTCAGAGGTTCAAGCTCAAGCACTGGCAAGCCACCACAGTTGGTCCCTTGAGCAAAGCTCCTTAACCCTCTCTGCTCCAGGGGTGCCACATCACAGCTGTATAAAGATAAGCTGGATCTCTGACCCCAGCTCCCCAACAAGAAAAGACAGAAGGAAAGAATTTGACTGTGCTGTAATGCATATGTGGGAAATAAAATAAAATGTTTAAAAAATAATAATAAAATAGAATAAAGCTTCTTCTTCACTGCTGGCCTGTATATAGTCTGAATAATACTGTGCACATTGAAATATCATTATTTACAGCTAAAAATATTGGGTTTATAAAATAGGTCAGTACTAACAGGGTCCATGAAGATTTTTTTACAGTTGGATCTGTGCAAATAAATAAATAAATAAATAAATAAATAAATACATAAATTGAGAACCCATGTTTTTTTTGTTTGTTTGTTTGTTTGTTTGTTTTTGCCAACACTGAAAACTCCAGTGTGCATCATGCAAGGAGGATAGTACACTAGGAGCTTTTATCTATTGCAAATGTATATGTAACTTTTTTTTATTTTATTGCATTTATTATGCATATTATGGAGTTTGTACAGAGGGTCTGAGACAGGGATATATGGAGTAAACACCTCAGAAACTTGAATAAATCAGATACTTATGTAATATTACTGTGCCTACAAGTAATAGCTGCATTCTCTCTCTCTCTCTCTCTCTCTCTCTCTCTCTCTCTCTCTCTCTCTCTCTCGCTCTCTCTCTCTCTCTCACACACACACACACACACACACACACAAACACATACACACACACACACTGCACACTTTCATAAACCTCACTCTCCCTCACTTACACTTTCTCTATACTGCTTGAGCCATTCCCAGCAGACTAGAGGTACAAGGTGTGCCTTGAGGTAGGGTTCAAACCCTCGACCCGTGCCACCCATTTTATAAACATATATAGTATTGTTACACAATAAAATCCCCAGTATTGATTTAATGTTTTCACAGTTCATTTGTGTCTACATAGTCCTATTTTTATGTTAATATACATACATATTGAATCAGATCAGGATAATTGTCAAAATCTATTTTTATTTAACTAGTCTGACTCACCAGGTCTGATCTTGTGCTCTGACGTCAGTCT
The DNA here is from genome assembly GCA_011419295.1 of Clarias macrocephalus. Classification (NCBI taxonomy): domain Eukaryota; kingdom Metazoa; phylum Chordata; class Actinopteri; order Siluriformes; family Clariidae; genus Clarias; species Clarias macrocephalus. The sequence continues at coordinate 31,380 of JAAGKR010005321.1, read as the reverse complement.
TTTAACACAGCTGGTATATGTGACGGATTTAGAACTTCACTGTTCGTTAATGTAAATGTGACGAATAACTGCTTAACTTTAAGGTCTAAAGGGAGCAATACAGTGCTACTGTTAAGTAGGTTGGGAATAATGGTTTGTCCATAGGGTTCTAGTGGTGGAAGGTCAACATTGTTACATACACAGTCTTCATTTTGCATTTGAGTGCATATTACTTAGTAAAATTAAAACTTTAATAATAAACACATTATGTTTATCTGCACCTATCTTACGGAATTCCAATTTGGTTCAGGGCAAAGTGAGAGAAGGGAAACAATGTGGGATGCAATGTAAAGGTTTTCAAGGAAATTCCAGCAGCACCACTAATGAAGGGCCTCTTCCTAAATTCCTGAATCACTACAGTCCTGTAAATTTACTCGGTACAGAGTCTTGGAATTCTATACCTAATATCAATCCCATAAAACCCATAAATTTGCATTTAATCAGATATGATATATTTATAAAGTAATAAACCTACTACATTTTGAAACACTTGACATAAAAATGCATGTTAATTCTGTCCTTGTCTTCCTTCCTGTCTCTCGTCCTCTTTCACATGCACATAGTGGCCACTCACCTGATTGCAGGGACAGGCTGCTGAGCGCCCACACACAGAGCAGAAGGAGCAGCTGAGACGTCTCCATCGTTCCCTGCTGTTCACAGGAAATCTTATGACGGAGTAAAGGACAAAATTGGGCTATAAAGTTGTGGTGCAGGGATGGTAGGAGAGGGTATTTTGGTGGGGTGATTGTGAGGGCGGAGAGGAGCAGAGGGTACTTGCAGGGAAACACATACATCTGGTTTGTGTTTTAAAGACTTGCTAAAATACCCTTGTTAGAGGACCTTTCACCCAATTCCATTAATGCCTGCCGAGTACACTCACCCGCAAGTTGACACACACAAACACACTCACGTGCAAAGATTGAAATTTGGAAAGATGCACAGACACTCTTACATCTGTGCAGACATGCACCTCATATTCTCTCTCTCTCTCTCTCTCTCTCTCTCTCTCTCTCTCTCTCTATCTATCTGTCTGTCTTTCTTTCTTTCCCTCCTCTTTGTTCCACAGACCACCACACAATTGCAAAGTGTGATAACTGTCTCACACTCTTAATAAAACCATTTAATGTAAGACATCCAACTGGGAACCTTGAAAGAAAATTGATAGTGTTAACTGCTCAAATGTACACGCTTTTCTTTTTTTATCGCCTGTTTAGTTAACGTCACACCTACTGAGATAAACCTGCTCACTCTCTTCCTTCCCAGCTCACATGCTTGCAAACATTTGTATTTGTCCCAGGAACTTTGTCGCCTGTTCCTGGACCTCCTGTTCTTTGGATGACATAGTAGGCTATATTCTTAATCAATATTAATGCATTTAATTAAAGGAAACAAAAGCCATAAGGACGATAACCTTACAATCAGCTTTGACTGACATACCTACTTTTGTCCCCTAGTCCTTGATTGAGTTTTTAAAGGTATCTCGTGCTGTCTGTGTCTGTACGTCTGATGGGGAAATGGGTGGTAGATTATCATACTGTAGAGAAACATAGTGCTCTCTCTGGAATCACTGGCAAAATGCTTTAAAAAGGTCACGTCAGCTTTTATCTCTTGTCGAAATACAAGCGATATCACATTTACCCAAAAGAAAAAAAAAAACAAAGGGTTGATTATTTCATAAATTAAAAAAAAAAAAAACATTTATACACTATAAAGTGTTTTGGGGCACCTGATGGTTTGTGCTTTTTGATCATCTCACTCTTACTGCTGTTATAATAACCCACACTTTTCTAGAAAAGCTTTCTACTAGGTTTTGGAGCATGGCAGTGGGATTTTGTGCTCATTTTGCCACAAAGTGTATTAGAGAGGTCGGGCAATGATGGTGAACTAGAACGCTGAGGTTGCAGTCTCCATTCCAGTTCATCCCAAAGGTATTCAGTGGGGTTGAGGTCGGGGTTCTCTGCAGGACACTTATGCACTTCTTTTAATTTGCTTAGACACTTGCAGATTTTAAAATAAAAAATGACACAAGCAAAAATTAAACAAAGGATTGTTGACCCTTGGCCGAATCAGGCTATAAAAAATATCTAACATTATACAGACATTTCCATAAGAATTTCCATAAGAGTATAGACAATCAGTTTTAATTCAAGGGGTTTCACACACAAAGAATGTCACCTTAAACATTAAGGAATGACAGCTATTATATTACAAAGTCCCTTCATTTTCACAGACTTAAAAGTAAAACTACCATAATTTGGAATGTTTTTTCTATAATGTGATTTTTTTTTGTAATACTTTTATTTAGGCAGTGACTGCCTGAAGTCTGGAACCCATGGAGATTACCATGCTGCGTATTACCATACCATTCCTACCTTGAGCTGCTTGGCCATGCCTTTACTGCAGCTGCCTTCAAGTTGTTCCTTGTTTTTTGGTCTCTCTACTTTCAAACTTGTCTTCAGTAAATGAAAGGCCTGCTCGATTTGGTTGAGGTCAGGTGACAGACTCTGTCTTTTAAGAACATTTATTTTCTTTGCTTTGGGTTGCTTTTTGTGTCAGACTTGTTTCATTATCCATCAGCACTGTGTGGTACCTTCTGATACAGAAGGTTTTACAGCACTTGACTGTATCTGAGCAGAACGTATAGCTCTATACTGTATGCTTCAGAAATTCATCCTGCTACTTCTATCAGCATTCTAATAATCAATAAAGCGACCCGGTTACACTGGCAGCCATACATGCCCGTGCCAAGACACTGCCTTCTTTTGCAAACAAGTTAATCGTGGTTTCATCTTGCAAAAAGAACCTTTGAAGATTTTATTTCTAGCTAAGTCTAATCTGGCCTTTCAATTCTTGAATGTTAACAGTCATTTACATCTTGAGGTAAATCCTCTGTATTTACATTCATAAAGGCCTGCCGTGATTGTAGATTTGTCTTAATGATATGCCTACCTGCTCCAAAGTGTTCTTAACTAGGCTAGAGGTTATAAGTGTCTTTTTTTCCACACAAAGAAAATACTTACAGTGGAACCTTGGATTACGAGCATAATTCGTTCCGGAAGTGGGCTCGTATTACAAAACACTCTTAAACCAAATCATCATTTCCCATAAGAAATAATGAAAACTCAAATTATTCGTTCCACAGCCCCAAAAAATAAATACATAAAAATAATTAATACAATCTATAAAATTTAAATAAAACAAATTAATCTGCACTTTACCTTTAAAAAAAGTACATGTATATTTAACTTTAGTTACCTTTGGTGGCCTTCACTGCCTTTTTTATGAACATACTAAAACCCTAAAACCAGACAGAATCAGGAAGGTGGTGAGAGCTGCTGACCTGGCCTAGAAAACCTCCTATGCCACAAATTTATTCAGCCAACAAAAGCAAAACATTTGTCAGAGTGTCACAGTTGGAATGCCATAAAAGTAAGCAAGTATCATGAGGACATCACCAAAACATGCCAGAAAATTCTTTAGAAGGGTTACAAGAATGCAGGGCCTGTTTAAAGACGAATGGTTCTTCATAGAATTTAATCATATCAACTGGGATTGCAAATGATGGACTTCACAGGTCTTCAGGATGGAGCAAGTGTCTGAGATTTTTTTTACATTTTACTGATATGTGGTTAATATTGTTCCATGCGATTCATTTAATTAAAATATGGGTTTTTAGATTTTTATAAATGTTATAAGTATGATAAGATGTATTCAAGGAATGTGATGAATAGTTGGAAGATCTTGCAAGCTGTTACTGTAAAACACTAGACAATAATCAAGCTTTGTGAATAAGAATTATTTATTTGTGTTCTCCATTAAAAGACATTTCCTCGAAATACTTTGGCTAAGAGCAAAGTGGTCACTGGGATGCATAACCCAAGGATGATGAGGATGTTCATCTTGTGTTCATGAGTCTGTTAAACAAGATGGCAAGTTGCAAGGAAATCATATTGTCACTGCTGACACAAAAGACGGGTGTGGGGGGTTGCACTGCTCAAACATCTACATTACCAATAACCACTAAAAAAAAAAAGAATGGAATGTTTAAACAGAAAAATAAAAGTTCAGTTCCTCGACAGCTTGTGGTGACCGCTGGCAATGACAAGAGTGTCTCAAAGGGTCTATGATGCACTCTTTGGATAAGCAAATCCACCTGGTACCAGTTGGAACCGGTGAGAGCTATCAAAGACAAAGTGGCCTAAAACATGCACGATTAAAGAAAGAGTTGTGCATTTACAGGAACAGAAATATAGAGCAAAGCTAAATGAAAAACAAAAGTTCATCATATTACAGGTAAATGTAATATTTAGTACAATAAGATTTTAAAGAGCGTTATAAGTGATCTAAAGAAAGAAAGAGATTCAGAAGCTGTAAGGAGAGGTCAATATTCAAAGTGCTATAACAAGTGAAGTGCGCCATGCCGTGATGTTAATGCATTTATTTTGAGATTCTCAAAACTGAAGCTCATGAAGATTATTAAAACTCAAGGGCATGATTTGTAACTGTTCCCGGTCAGTCTCTGAAATTCCAAAAATTCCAGAAATGACAGAGATGTGAAACTTCTGATTCCTGGAACAGCTTTGCACACACGTACTCAAGCAACCTACAAAAGCAGAATCAGTTCAAAATGCAAATCTGTGTGGAAAATATACTAAATATCTGTATACAATACAGACGGTATGTTCTACACAATCTGGTAAGGATAATTCTTGTCGTTTGTATCAGTATTATACAAGCGTATGCTTTGCACAGCAAGGATAATTTCTATAGAGGGTTCAAGTACGCGAGGGAGTTAAACACTGTGGCACCAACAGTTCTGGTGATCGCAGACGTTGTAGTGTTAAACTGTGTGGGAGGAAGGAGAGAAGGAGATGTCTATTTCAGTAAGAGAAAAAAAGGAAACTGAGTACATGTGTGAAGACTAATTTCACAATACATTTATAATTCAAATCAATGAACAGAGAGCGAAGAAAGAATAAAAGGAAGAGTCAATATTAAGCATCTCAATCTATTCCGTTCTCTCTCTCTCTCGTCTTCCTCTTAAAGAAACCACTGTCCAAAGATCAATTCAACGTAAAGCCTGTTAGATCTGCTAATTCAAAATTTAAAAAGCCAAAACAAAGGAGATGTTCTGTCTGCCAAAAAAAGGAACTATCTACTTAAACTCTCATCACATACGCATGAAAATTACACAACTAATTAAGTACTTGAACAAAACCAAATCATAGTATTTTAGCAAATTTTAAAACACACCTTAACTTTCACAGTCTTAAATTAATATTCCACCAATTTGATGAAAATTTTACTCCAATACCCTATACTTTCCCCCCTCCTTTTCCCTTATATATAGATAGTTCTGTCCAGCACCCGGTAAGTGCTTTACCAACTAAAAAAAACAGCAATATTTCTACATTCTGTCTCATTCTAACACTCTTCTGAAATAATATCCCCCCCTATAAGCACATCAAAAATTCCTCTTTCCCATATTGAATGCCTCTATTTATAAAAATATACATTTCTCTCCTTTATGGAAAAAACTTTATCCTATATTTCATATCTCAAAAGTATAAACAACCTGTTTGTCCATTTCCCTGCATTACTCTTTCTGTCCATGTATTTCTCTTTTTCTTTTTGTGCCTTTGTGTAAGTTGCAGCTCATGTCCTTTGTCGCTCAACACATTCAGTGATCCGTATACTTCTCTCTCTCCTTTCCTGTTCATAACTGCTCGACATAGCGGCTCTCATATTTGTTGAGGATGTTGCGGCAGCGCCCGAGCTCCTTGCGCATGTTGGCCACTTCCTGGCGGAGAGCCGCGTTCTCCCGCTCCAGAAAGGCGGCACGCACCGAGATCTGGTTCTCTTTCACCCGCCGGGCGTCGCGTGAGCGTTTAGCCGCCTCGTTGTTCTTCAAGCGCCGATTCCAATATTTCTCATCCTGTACACGAAAAGAGGAGAAAAGAAAAAAAAGGCTGAGAAGCAAGTGATTATTTGAGCAGCTAAGTAAAGAGAATGTGAAGCATTTGAAAAACTAGGTCCATCTGTTGGGTTTCAATGTCTGGTGATTATACAGCTGAATTTTGTGAATTTGTTTCCATTAGGGATCAGTAAAGCTCACTCTAGATTTGTCTATCCATCTATTTAAGAGCCAAGTAATAGTGGCAAAGTAGAGGTGGACAAAAATAGAGTTGGAAAGGAAAAGACAGAAAGAAGTTCTCTTCCACAAAGACGGCGAATTTACACCGATCATCACTTTGCAAAACACACAAGAAATTAGATGAAGTTTGAGCTGCTTCTCCATGGAGCGGTCTAGTTCTTAATGGTAGAACAGCGTCTCATACAATGACACCACTAGTGCAAGAGAGCAGTGAATTACATCTCAAACACAGAACAGATCTTAATTGCTGCACAAGATTGTGTTGTCATTTGAATAGAGCTTTTCAACTTCACTCCCCGGATAATGAAGAATGTTTCATAAGATCAGACTTTATCTGCTGTAAGTATACCCTAAAGAAGAAGTGAATCTCCAGATCTATTGATAATAAAGGGTGGGGGGAATAAAACAATTCAGTTATGCAGTAAACAAATTTTACGTTTATAATAGAGATGAACCGATTAGCCGGTGACCAGAATTGACTGGGTTTTCAGTTTGACTGGCTGTGACCGGTGATCGACCAATCAGCTGCAGATATAAGCAACTCTGTGCCAAACGCAGAAGCTTCACAATAGAAACACATTTTTTGGTGTTATATTATGAAAAATCACACACGTTAAAAGCCTCCGATCTTAGAATGCGTTAGAAGCCCTAGCCTGCGCACGCTCACTGTCAATTTGAGTTTTGAAACTTTGGAGGCATTTGAGGAAGTAAAACGTCATGGTTTCTTTATAAGCCTACAGGTGGTACACTCTGAACTTTTTCCACATTTTCATCCGGTGTGGTTGGAATGAATTATTTGCTAAGTTTGTTTAGAAGTAATTATGGCAGATGACGCGTGCTCAGTGAAAATGGAGCTGATGTTATTTTGTATTGTTTAAATGTTGCCCCTGGTTTTTAACTGAGAAAACTAATGTTATAAGGAATGGGCTACATTTAATTTATCACCAAACTTTTTTTAATGTAATGTCGACAATAATATCCTATCGGGTGGTGACTGGTGACTTCCACCCCTTATAGATAAAAAGGTAAAGACCTTCGATAAGTCGATCAAACTCTGTGATTCTAATACATATATAACACGCCGAACGTTTTTACCTTTAAGTTCTCAGGGATGAGCATCTTACGAGCCTTTTTGATCACAGGCTGGGGCTTGAGATCCTCTTCGCTAAAGCAATGTGTGCGAGGATCAAAGGCCTCCTGACCTGGGACGGTAGACAGGGCCACATCGGCAGGGTCAGGGTCAAAGGTCGTCACCATGTCATTGGTGTTGGTTACGGGTGGGGCAGTGAGTGGCGGGCAGGAAGGTGATGGAGTAGGCTCAAGGCTGCCCTGAGGAGGACCTAAGAACATGGAAAGACAGGAGAGTGTGAGCAGGTATGGGATACCAGATTACATTCAAAAAGTCACAATAGTGCCATATATGAACATTTGACATTCTGCTAAATCTGTTTTTGGAACAACTCAGCTCTTGTAAGGGGCACGTTAATACAGTTGCTGTACATTAATTTATACCCTGTTAGTGAAAAGTTCCAGTCTCAGTTCCAGAATCATGTGACTACATTCCATAAAAATAAAAAGAACAAAACTTTTAACTAAACTCCGACTGGATGAGCTGGTGACTGATAAGCAGTGTAAATAACAGGGATGAAACTAGTTTTAAATCCGTACTATGTAGCCAAAAGTTGAGAGGTGGAGGTGGTGAACAGTCTCATCAAATTCTCAGTATGTTCCCAACTATTCTGCTTTAGTATATCAGCTCTGTTAACCCCTGGGTTCTGGGGGTAAACCCCAAATAGAGGTAAATGAAAAGTAGAGATCTAAGGTGTACACAATTTGTCACACACCAAGTAGGACCATTGATTAGGGGTTACAGTGGGATTTGGGATTCAGCTTTGTCTTACACACTAGTTAGTCTCATAAATAGGTATAAATAAAGAAACACAGAGAAGTTAGAAGTAATTAGACATCTTCATGTCTTCATTATCTGCACTTGCAAACATACCAACAGCAATAGTACTATGGGAAGAGAATCTTAACATTCCATGCATTTGTTGGAATTCGGATTGTTTGTGACAGATATGATGGTTTTTGTAATTTACAGACCTCTTTCTCTTGCCATCTTAAGACTGGACAATAAAGTATATCAGAATGGTTTATTACGACATACTGGGACAAGATTTTTTTTGTAATTGACTAAAGATTCTTTAAGAACTATGACATTTCTCACATTTAGGGTTACATTTGTGTGTGTGTGTGTGTGTGTGTGTGTGTGTGTGTGTGTGTGTGTGTGTGTGTGTGTGTGTGTGCGTGTGCGTGTGTGTGTGTGTGTGTGTGTCCAGATTTGGAGACAACCAAGAGGGTATAAATTTGGGTTAACATGAAGCAAAGTAGTCTTCTACCTCACAACACTGTCTGTAATCATATGTATGTGTATTTCAATACACATTTACAGTAATAACCTGTAACTACACATAAACAAAATAGTAAAAAGTTCCTATTTTATAAAAGAAAGAAAAAAAGAAAGAAAGAACGCTATTTGCATACATCAGCTAAATGATGTATTTTCACAAGTCAGTTTACTGTAAAATATAGGTTCACAATGTATTTGTATAAAAGTTTAGAATTTTACAGTAACTAAATAGCAAACCAGCTGTTTACATTTTTACAGGAAAACATTTTACCTTGCAAAAATAAACTGTAAAACCTGTTTTAGCATACACTCGATCTCCTGTACCGGATATGTAACTGGATACAAACACAATACTCTGAATGAACACATAACGCCCTCCAAACAAATATTAATATGTGTATAAACAGTAAACATAGTATTCAGGGATGTTGGGTTTTTTTTGTTGTTGTTTCTTAGTTTCAGAGGCTCGTGTCCCTCAGGACCAATTAAAAAGTCACACAAAATGAAATTTTTGCTTTAAATTCACTTGAAACGAAATATATAAAGTATGTGTATTTTTCCTTTTTTCTCAGTCTTTTTGTGGGAACGGAGTGAAGCTGCCCTTTTGAATACTGTAAATACACTACTTAAATAATTTGTTCAACCTCTTTTAGCTTTGATTAATGCACAGAATGTGGTGGCCAATTCAAGTATATAAATGATTACTCATACTACCAGAACCTTTTAGTGTATTGGAATTTTTCCCTATCATCAGGGCAGAAAAAATATGTATTGGATTGATGTGTTGGCGTTTTTCCCTATATGAAGTTTTTCTTTCTTTTTATTTCACACACATGATGGTTTCAAATCTAACAAGAGAAGACTAAACAAAAAAAAGCTCTAACAACACTCAACTATTTTCTTTCAGGTCATCTGAAGTCGGTAATCTTTCAGAATCGATCTAGAACAATTGCTGCACTAAAGGAAGAAATGATCTCAACATCAGTTCTTATACAGTAGGAAATGATTAACCTTCTTATATTATAATTGCCATAATTATCATTTTTTATTTATTTTCGCCTATGCATCCAGCCTTTTGGGTGCCCTGTATATGGATATCACCTGATTTATCTCGCATGGCAGGTGTGATGGGACGCAGGACTGAAAGATGCAAAACTGTTCTGCCAGGTTCTCAAAGAATCATACTCATGCCAAAAAACCCAAAGTTGTTAGTAGCTGTAACAGAGATTGAGTGTGTGTGTGTGTGTGTGTGTGTGTGTGTGTGTGTGTGTGTGTGTGTGTGTGTGTGTGTGTGTTTTCAGAAATAACTTATGCAATGCTAGCTGCCAATTCTAAACATGATTCTAAGAAGTCAACCTTCTAGTTTCAAAAACAGCTCACAAGCATCATGAGCCAAAAAAAAAATCCATGTGGTGCTTTAAACCACTCTCTCCATAACCTGCTATCGGAAAAGAGCTCTTAACATTTTGATAATTGTCACTTGTTTGTCCAGAGCTCAAAGACTGATTAGTGTAGCCTAAAGTACACTCATTCCTGGTGAAAAAACACCTGGGTGTCAATCAACTCTGGAGAGTATCACAAATTGAACTCTTATTCTACACTTTATTAATGGTGGATTCAAGGAAGAGGGCAACATCCTGTTCACTGAAATGACACGCATCCCATCGCAGATGAACTGTCAGGGTTCAATAAATTAAAACAAGTCAAACATCTTTTATATTTACACCACTTTTTAAAATTACATTTTTGTATCAGATCTTTTATAATGTTATCATACACAGTCTTTCAATGCAGGTTGCTGTTCTTTACATTTCCACCAGATGGCAGCAGTTACATTTATAACACAGCATACATTTCATTAGTGAACAATTTTCTATTTGACTTTGCTCTCACACAACCCACCCAGCCACCTACATTCACACACACACACACACACACACACACACACGCATACGCATACACAAACTAACATAATTCAATCACAAACTATATAGACCTTTTAAAAGTTGTAAAAATATATATATACATATATATATATTTTTTTTTTCAAATACTACCATGAACACAACACGCTCAATAAGAAGTGTGTGATCTATTGGTCTCTTGAAATCCATATTTAATACTAATGCTGCTTATAAAAACAAAATACGGAAAAAGTATCGAAGCCAGGGTCTCTCTACAGACCATCTGTAATCTCTCTCTTGCCCTCTGCTGCACAAAGTAAACATTTACTCTAAAGTACAGTTGTTCTCGTGCACTGTCACACATACTCACACACACACACACAGAACTAAACCACTCCCACTCCTCCTCCACCCCTATCTATCTATCTTTCTATACCCCCCCCCCCTCTTCCTTCACTCTGCTCCATACTTTGTCCTGGCACGTGATGAAGCATGTGCACATCGACCAAGAGTGTTAACATGCACACGCATGCGCACGCACACTCTCTCGCGCAGACACACACACACAAACATCCTGCAATTCTTTATGTACGATTTTGTTCCATCTTGTTCTTCCATTCTTTTCCATCACATTCACAATTCAGTAACGCTCTCAGTCTCTTTTCTTCTTTACCCCCCAACCCACCCCCCTGTCTTTCTTTTGCATGCTTTTATCTTGTGCATAGTCCCTCTGTCAGCATGTGAGGACTGATAGCAGTTTACTTACAGTACATTCCAAACCCAACCCAATCTTAACTGCTTTATAACACAGGATAAACAAGGGCGATAGACACATGAACACATGCACATGCACACACACATGTTAACCAAAGGCTTATATATGGTACTTTTAAAGACTGCAATATAACAACTGCAGTAAATATGAGAGAGATTGAATATTTGCATGTATGTAAATCCTACAAAGCCCTGAAACCTTTTAATTAACATTTCAAATCCTGCAACTGGAAACAAACCCCATATGCTCACTCCTGCCAAAGTGCCAATATCACAAACCCCCTCAGGATTTTATACACTGACAGATCCAAAGGGAAATGGAATACAGGTTTACTGAGCTACCCGTCCTGGAGCTTTTTTCCCTATCCACGTATACTACAGCAGTCAAACTTCCTGTTTCCAGTTTACTGGGATATTTTCATTTAAAATGGGACCACATAGCAAATTTCAAATGTAATTATATTTTAGCTAGCTACCACTACAGTAGGTTATAAATGCTGATGTTGATGGAAACCTATGCGCCTTCTTGCAGTGGCTGTGATGATACTGAAGTAAATCACACAGTATAGCAAATTCTGACAAATGGAACGTATATAGTATATCCTATAGAGCCTTAGAGAGTAAAAATATTACAATCTGGCTGCTTATAAGTTAAAAGATCTTACGTATTAATACAAATTTTCTGTTATGACAGCATAATATTTCTGAATATTATGAAATGCAAACGACACTCTGTATGACCATGCAATCTTCTTCAATGACTTAAAACACTACAATATAAAATGTACACTGCAGAATAGTACACTAGGACTTTTGCAAAACACAGATGTTATTGTCCCTTTATGCTATTTGGGTCGGAGCCATGCAAAAAAAAATCAGAGTATGCTAGTACATGTTATCATTTTAAAACACTAAAACACTAAAACCATTTCTTTTCCCCAGTAAAACCAGAGAAGAACCAGCTGACATGAAATTATCTGCACAGGTACAGTTACAGTACAGTTACAGTAGCTCTATCCCTAAGAGCAGATTCTTTACACTTGCTGCTTTTTGACAAGGTAAATTATATGATTATACAACTAATTATATATATATTCATATGTATCTTCATGTTTTGATGTTAGTTGTCTAATTATTATTATCAGACTGGATAACCATCCAGCCACTATGAAAATCTGAATTTTCTCTGGAATTTTTACTTCTAGATGCGCTTAAAGCTTTGTATATTAAAATTTGAAAAATAAGTTACAAATATATACATTTCATAGCTACATATGTACAGTACTATACAAAAGTATTGAGCCACCCTCATTGCTTTATATTTTGCTTCCAAAGAGGCAGACTTTCTTATTATTTTATTGTTTTCTTCAAAAATAGTTCTTCAGGCTTCCTGAAATGTGTCTTCTCATTTTTGGCAAGTTTTTGGCTCTCATTTTTAGAACCTGTCCCTGACCTGTTTCAAGGGAAACGATTTTTGTTTGGTAAACCACACTGTGATCTATGAATCTTTCAAGCAAAAAACCTCTAATTTAAGGCATGAACCAGTGAGAAAAAGGTGCAGATGATTTATTTACTTATTTATTTTATTTTATTTTTTTATTCTGTAGAGATTCTTAATGACAATGCCCATTGTTAAAAGTGCTATATAAATAAAACTGAATAAAACAGATGATCAGGACGGTGATTAGTATACTGGTGATGCTGAGTGGTAAGTGGTTGGAACAGACGAGAGGGGAAATGAGGTTGCTGCAGAGATTGGTTCATAAATAACCAGTTTTTAAATTGTATCTTTAGGCACTTTGCAGCCTGGCACTGTAAAACATATGTACTCATTTCTTTGATTTAATGAACAGAATTGAATTTTCGTTACATATGAAGAAATGAGGGGTGTCTCAAGTCTTTTGCACATTAATAGTCATTTTAAAATATATACATTTAAAAAATGCAATCCGTACAAACCTACAACAAATTAACTAATCTAATCTAATTAATGGTGATGATAATTAAAAAGTGATTACATATCCTGCACTGTAAACCCTAATGCTCAAAGTAGTTAAACATATTGAGTACTGTTAAGTTAAACAATTACAATTAGTTCAAATTAATAGACCATGATGAGTATTTAGAACTTTTTGGTATTTATGAGTTTGTAGAAATGACACTTTTTAAGTTGAATAAGTTTGATATTTTAAGCCACAGTAGCTGTCTCCTTAAAGTTCCACCAACTTAAAATCTTTCAGAAGCGATTTTGTGTCTGACGTCATCAATGCACATGTAAACTACCCAGATTGAATTGTTTTGCTCAAGATGGTGGATTGGTCTGTCTTCGCATGATGCTGTAAGTAAAATCTTTATGAATCTGGGCACCCTAAAATTGTCATATAATACTTATTTGATTTGTAACAGAGCACTAGGGCTCAGTGGTAGGTGTTTCGCCTGCTATGCGAAAGGGCCGGGTTCGATTCCCAGCCACTGGATGAAGTACCCGTCCCAAGCCCAGATAAAAATGGGAGGCTTGTGTACGCATCTGGTGTAAAAACCTGTGACAAACCGTTGTTGCGACCCATTGCCAGGAGCAGACAAAAGACCAACAACAATTTATATAATTTGCAACAACTAAAAAAAATTATAGTATGAGGTAGGCTACTCAGTAATGCAAGTAAATAACGATTAATATGAATGAGTACAACAAACTCAAAAACTGATAGTTCTGTTTACTTCAAATTGGAAACATCATTACTTAAAAAATTTGATGTAACTGATTACCTCAAATTTTTTGAGTTTTGCCAACTTATTCGGGTTTACAGTGTGTAGTGTTTTTTTTCTTTTTGATCTTCTCACTCCTGTTCTCCTGTGAGCAGCATCCATGAAAATGCCAGCCATGCATAAGAACATAAGACAATCGATTTTGTAAAAGGATTATACTGAAATGTGCCCTTCTGTTTTTTTTTTCAATTGTTACAAATGCATAACAGTTATATACTGTATTTATAGACATACTGCAGTAATACTGCAGAATCACTAAAAATCCACCATGCAGCTGTGTTTTCGTGATTGCCACAGTTCCCAACTGCACAACTGATATTCTGATGCTCTTCCCTACTCTGCTTAAGCCTGAATTTGTTGCAATGCGCTTTTGCTAATCTTTTTTTAGGCTCTGGACAATTAAATCACTTACAGCGATATTTGAAAATGGAAAATCCTGAGCATGGAAAAAATCTATATCTCATAAGCCTGCTGCAGAGTGTTGATTCTGTTGCACCGTGAAATGACTTTGTTCTAAAATTAGCTGAATTATTGTGAATTATTATTCACATTATGTCTAAACACTCAAGCTTTTCTGCAAGCCCCAACTCATGGTTAAAGTCTCCCGAATTGCACCAGCAAAAAATGTGCCCACCAAACAAACTCACTGTGCAAGCAGCCGACAGCTCCCAGCATGCTCTGCTGGACCTGCATTTCCAAGCCTAGTAGCGTAGGTGGCGAGGCGGCGGAAGCTGAAGACGAGGAAGAGGAAGAGCATGGAGAAGGAGATGTAGAAGGGCACTGCGAGCTCTGGGAGGGAATCTGAGCTCCATGCATGGCCATGCCGTTCTCCGTCAGGAACTCGCCCAGGTCCATGTAGTGCAGCTGGAACAAACCGGGATCAGATGCCACTGTCCGCTCCCACAGGCTCTGGAAGGTGCCTGCCCCTGTCCCTAAACCGCTGCCATCTGCAACTTGCCCAATACTGCTCCTGTCACGGATGGAGCAACGTCCCAGAGAATCCTCATCCATGTCCAGCCTGTCCTTATCTAAGTTGTGGAGAGATGGAAAATATGCAATGAAATACAATTTAAATATTAATAAATAATACTTTAAAAAAAAATAAAAAGCAAAAAAAAAAAAAATCCCTTTTCAGGTTATGCTTTACAGTTACATTCTTGCATTTTTATTATTTTATTTACATTCAATTTAATTTCTTTAAGAGCTTTTAATTGTTAGGCTTTACATAAATCCAGATACAGATTTAAATCTCTAATGAGTGAGCCAAAAGCAAGAAACATTATGAATAGGAGACCTTCTCTATGATTACAGCACCAGATTTTAATCCAAGCGAGTTTATTGGATTGCACTGAAAATAAAGTCATGCTTGGCCATAGCTGATTTTCATAGCTGTGAGTTACAGTACTGTTTCTCATCAAAGCATGCTGGTCCCGATCAAATCTGAGATCTGTAATCCATGCCCTATTTAATCTAATTTCAAATATTTACAAATTTAAAACTCAGTGAAATAAAAAATTATGAAATATACATGATGGGTTGAATTATCTATAACAGCATTTCTGGTGAGAGTCTTTATTAGAGATTCGACTTGCTCAATGTAAGCTTTGCAAAGAATAAAAAATATATATATATATTCGTATATTATATATTCATACAGTATAAACAGAACACCATGACTTGACTGCGCAATATAATTTTTTTTTCTGTAGTACACGTCACCCTTGAGTTCTTGGTATATGTAAGTTCACATCAGTAGCTTATCTCTATTTGCAAGGGCTTGGGCTACTATAATGTACTAGACTTAAATGTGTAACGCCTGTTCTATAGGTCACTCCTAATGTATATGCTGGTGCTAATCTGCTCATGGGACTAATTTTGTCCACAACTACAGCATACACTGCCACAAACACTACTATCCTTAAAAGGTCTAAAAATGCATTATAAGCTTGAATCATCCGAATAGGCCACAGCTGCAGGCACAGACTGAACATGAGGAAGCTGCAAAACTAGAGCTTCAATCATACCACATTAGTCTCATACACTCTGAAAACAGCAAATCCATTTCTCACAGCAGATGCTGATGCTATTATAACCCATACTATTAGAGCTGTCATTAGTATTCTCCCTCCACTACTAATGCTCAATAGCGATGCTATAATAGTCCATTTGACAATTAAAACACCAATTCAATATCCTAAGTCATTAGCAGCCAACTCCACATCACTGCCAGAGATATAACATTTGGCAGGGAAAAACCAAGCTCTTTTGAGTTATAACCAACCATCAACTGCTGTTTCTCCAAATTAAAAAAAAAAGAGCTAAGACATTCAGTTGTCAGAAGGAACTGTGGTGTTTATTGTGTGTGACATAATATCTATATTAGAAATAACTTGCAGAAAGGTGCATATGTTTCCGGTAACATCAGCCTTTACACCACCCTGCACTGATCAGTTAAAGTTATAATAATTTGTGAAGTTGCAATTGTATATTCAGAAAAGACAGAGATTTTCCTTATTATGTGTGGTGTTTCTGGTAACATTGATTTTATGAATACGTCAAACTTTTTTTCTAAGCCTTGTCACATGACTGATGATGCATCCGATGGCTATAAAGATCCCGTATCGAAATAACCAGTGCCTTCCCACCGTTAGAAAAATTTCATTAAGCTTGTTAGAGAACATCAATGCACTGATCCTTTCTTAAACCCAAATGGCAATAAATCCTATATGTTTGAGCAAATGTACCTAAATCCTTGTGAGCTGGCATTTGAGCTGCAAATAAACCTTTGGAATTAATGCAGCAGGTGGCTTTTCACTTGGTTTATAATCGGTCTAAGATCAAAATGCCTGATCCTTGACCAGGTTAATCATACACCAATTTCGCATAGTCACTGAACAAAAAAAAATCCTTCAGTTTTCAGTTTACAGCAATACATAGGATCTCGTCTCATAAAGCTGATCTTGTGGCCAACAGCTGTCAACATCTCCTTCTGCAAGGGCATCCTGAATGAGGGGCACTTTTTGATTGAGTGCACCAAAGCTGAAAAAATGTTCACTGATTGCCTCAGATTCTGCCTCTGGTTAGACCATGTGGTAGGGTCTATACTACTGTGTAGTCATGAAGTAGAATAGAATTCTTACTAGTTTAATCACCCTTTACAAAATCCAAGTTATAAAAACATGCTTTTTGCTACATGTTCTTACGTAAAGACTAAAGTAAAGCTAATCAGCAGCCCAGTTGCTTGTATAAACCTTACATAAATTTGCAAAATCAATTTAAACCTCATTTTACATAAATAATGCTATTATTTATTTAATATAAACATTTATTTATATACACATTGATAGCCCAATGTGAAATTAGTCTTTCTGTATCTCTAATTAACTCATAGTAATCAAATGCCTAAAGCAAAATCGCATGATATCTTAATGTTTGTTACATTAAGATATCATGCAAGTTTGCTTTAGGCATTTTTTCATTCATTATCACACTAAACAATAACAATAATCTATTACATTACAAAAAAATAATCTATTACATTATTACTAGTACAGTATTAAAACTATTGCATTCACATTGGTGAAGATCCTTTTGGGTCCCTAATAGTAGTTCACAATTTAAGTAATAGTAGGTAAAACAAAGATTGGCAAGGAGGGAGAAGAGTTCAACTTTATGCAAATGAGATTTGAACTCCTGTATTGTAAACGTAAACCTGCAAGACTTCTGTAGCAGATCCTCTCCCGCAACCGATCACGCTCATTTATGTGAATGATTCAGCCTGTGAGATGTTAAATTGACCCTTTCTGGTCTAGTCTTGGCTACATGTCATTTTCAATGCAATTTTACATCTGATCTGACTTTAACCACTTTTCCCACAATCTAAGGCTTAGTTACTGAAACACTAAAGATTAAAAGGTAACTGGTGTTGCTGTTCAGCCATGATAATTTCTTATCCAGTCCTTTGTATGGGAGGGATTTGATGTACTTGGGGCTTCAAGAATGTTTTGCTGAATGTCCTTAATACATACTGTACTGTCAAATGCTTACAGCCTCGAAGTGATTCATAAATAAAGATAAAGTGCTAGTGTTTCCACCGCAAATAGCTATGTAATTTTTGCATCCGTGTCGAACTAGCCGGTACCACGAAAACCATGGCAACTATCAACAACTCAAGACAGAAACACCAACCGGCATTTAAACAAACAGCAGCTTTAGCAAACTAAGCCACAACGTTGGTTCGAACTCGGAGGTTACGGTACAGATACTACAGCGGAGACACATTCTTAATTTGACAGCAGCCTTTAAAGCTCTGATCACCTTTCAGTGGGGTCTGTGGTGGTGATTTGAGGTCTGGGCCGGTGTTGACTGGTCCAGTGTTCAACGAGTCTGTTCCCCCTGCATGGTCTAAGCTCCTGAAGTGTGTTTTGGGTCCAGAAGGGGGCAACAGGCGCTGGGAAGGAGGCCCTGCCATCATCTGGTTTACTAAAGAGAGTAGGACAAGTATATGACAATATAGCAGTTAACACACACACAAGCAAACACACAAATAAATCAGTGGAAACTGTACACGCATGAGAAGCAATCTGATGACAGATCATGAAGTGTAGAACTACCAAGGGCTATGCAAAGGAAAGCAGTGACAGTCATCAAGTCAAGCATTAGAAATATTATTAGTAGCCTTTAATTAAGCAGATATTTACCTTTAGTCTTGTCGAGAGCACGAAAAAGAGAGTGTCATTGTAATTGCATTTGGTGACAGTCCAGTGGATTAAACGCCTTTCTTAACTCCAAGCAGATAAAATATTTACCTTTTAAACTTAAAAAAAAAAAAAAAAGCTCAATTTTGCGACGTATATCTGTGCATACAGACCAAGCAGCTTAAAGTGTCAGACAGCCGGAGAAACAGGTCTTGCAGTAAACAGAAAAGTTGCTTATAGGAAGACAAGGAGTGAAAATTCCAATCATGTTCAAAAACAGCGCAGCAGTAATAGTAATAATAATACTAATAATACAAATTCACATTAACTGAGCAAAGGAAGCAGCCTCGTCCCAAAAAAAAACAACAACGAATGAAAACAAAACCGAAGGGAAAATAAAATATACAGGACACGGGTGCAGCTGCGCAGTGCCGGTTGGTCGGACCTTATCGCTTCGCTTTTTTTTTTTTTTTCCTGCAGCCGTTTCTCCTCCTCCTCCTCCTCCTCTCTGAGCGAGCACGTGAGCTCCGCGCTCAGCCGGAACGAACCCGGGGCAGTCACGTGACGTCAGATCTCCCGCGAGCTCAGCAGACGCTTGACTGAATGGAGAGAGAGAGAGAGAGAGGGAGAATGGCAGGCTTCCGTCCATATTATACTACACAAAGACAAGGCTAGATGTATGTGTATTATTTTACACAACAATAATGTGAAAATCCGGGATATACAGTACATCTAGCCCTGTCTTTATAGCGTCATATGGACGGAAGCCTGCTATATATATATATATATATATATTTCCTCAATTTGAGCTACTGGATCAGCCTACACAGGCCAGCCTTCGTTCCCCATATACATCAGTAAGTCTTGGCCACCCATGACCCAGTTGCCAGTTTTCCTTCTTTGAACCCCTTTTGGTATGTCTTGTCCACTGCATCCTGGGAACGTCCCACAAGGGCTGCAGTTTTGGAGTTGCTCTGACCCAGTCCTCTAACCAACACAATTTGGCCCTTGTCAAAGTCACTTAAATCTTTATGCTTGCCCATTTTTTCTGCTTCCACATCAACTTTAAGATAACTTACTGCCCAGCATATCCCACCCACTTTAAGCCATCTATGAGAAGGGCCAAGAGCAGCAGTTTGAACAGCAAGTGAACCTGTTGCTGTATTTGGAGGCAAAAAAAAAGGGCAAACATAAGGATTTGAGTGATTTTGACAAGGTCCAAATAGGGATGACTAAAGGACTGGGTCAGAGCATCTCCAAAACTGCAGCTTTAGTACCAAAAATAATCCAAGGAAGGAAAACGAGTGAACTGTTGACAGGGTCATGGATGGCTAAGGCTCACTAAATGCACAAGGGGAGCGAAGGTTAGCCTATATAGTCCGATCCAATAGAAGATCAAATTGATGAAATGGTTACTACCTGTTGTGATAGAAAGGTGTCAGAACACACAGTGCATCACTGTTATGATGGCAAAAGTGAAGAGCTTTTTAAATATTAGTTTCTTTTTAATATTATAATAATGTTATAGCTGATTGGTGTATGCACTCTTTGTAGAGCTCATGTGCAAGGAAATTCCATGTATCATCGTTTATTTTCAGAACTTGGTGTGAAATATCGGATGCATAGTAATGACACACCTCCGCACGACAGAATTATATATTTATAAATTATCTCAAGTCTTAACAGTTGCCAGGGTGAGGCTTGTGATTACATTCTTATGTGATATACTTATAGGATCACCTAGACAGGCCTGTAGTGTTTATAATACAAGCAGTATTTTTACCATTTATAACGTGTTTATGGTTTTATTAACTTATACACATTGATATAACACGACAAATCACTGTCGAAAGACTTTATAAGAAAAGGCACGTTTTTGCTCATAATCCGTGGACATGTTTGTCTCTCGCTCTCTGTCTCTCTCCAATGAGAAACGGGGAACAGCACAAGCGCTTTCCAACGCACGTGTACACAGCACGCGGAGAAGCCTCTGGCCGTGTCGTTGTCCTCTTTGCGATTGGTTGAGACAAACAATGTCTCCGCCCCCTGAATTCGCTCATTGGCTGCCGCCTTGAAATCAATCCCGCCCCCGTAACCTCGCTCGCCACAGCCGCGTGAGACTACACAGTTTAGACCTAATGTTCGTATGTGTGTAGAATGTGCATACTTATTCGGTGTGTGTCACGGCTACACATATTAATGCTTGTTAAAGATTTTAATCAAATAAACTTAATATTAAAGTCATAATCTGATAGAACATTCTCACCCACTGTCAGTTGTACTATTCCGTTCATAGTCATTCTGCTGTAGACATAACCCTGTTTTAATTAAACCTCCATGCACTCCTTAAGAACTACATACTTACATGCTATTTACATCAAAAACATATTTAAACAAAATAAGTAGTTGCTGCAAAAATGACTGCTGTGCAGGCCTTCAGACTGAATTTCCTCTAATGTAAGCATACCATGCAAACATGTTTTCTTGGAATTTAACATCAAAATGAGAAACCCTTATTCTGCCATCCTGTGGTTAAAGGAGAGATGTGCAGCTCCAAATAACAAATAATGATCAGGGCATGTCTGCTGTGTTACCAGATAGTAAACTAAGACAAACATTGCTAACAGTTACAGGTATGCATTAAATCATCGTCACTGGTTGAAGAAGGAAAGAAATGCCACTTTAAGCAATTTCTTCTGGAAATTACTACTACAATCCTACTAGAAGTCTTCTTGTTGTGAAATAACAAGAGTTAAGAATGAAGCGGAGATACGAACCCCGTAATAATTATATCATAAAGCTCAAGATTGCGAAGCATACAGCCGGACATAAAGCTTATTCATCAGTAGAAACATAGGCATTGATATAACCATAAACAATAAAATGTCAAATGTTTCCCAGATGGTCAGATCTGTACAAGTAACCAGAACATTTTACTGCTTCCTCAGCTCCAAGTACACCTGATTTAACTAATCAGCTAAGTGACAGCCCTTTCTAAATTGTTTTTATTTTTTTGTGTGTGTGTGTTAAATGAGGGGTCTTCAAGAAAAACAGTTGAGAACGACTGAACATATGGGTGGACAATCGATTTAGAAATGTATATTGGAAAATGAGTATTTTATTCGACATAAATAAAATGAAATGCAGTAAACAACAGAATGAATAATGATATAAGATTTTAAAATTTTATTAAATGCTTGGGTATCATCAACAACCAGCTTATTATAGGTAAATAAAGTGATAGAAACATACTTGTTGATTTACTTATTATTCTCAACAACAAAAAAACAAACAAAAAAAAACATGAGTAGTATGGCCTCACTACATAAGAAATTAAGAGAAAAGTATAAGGGATGCTTTCATAATTGGCAAGTGGGCAGACTATGTCCGACACATAATACATTAAGTAAAATATTAACGTGATAACTTCCACTATCATTCCAAACTACCTGCAGTGTACCTATGATAAAAAAACATATTTCACCTTTGTTTTTTTTTTTAAATCATAACAATAATAAAATATTGACACAATTTACATTACAGTACACTTGTTCCTTCCTAATTCTACCATAGACTCTATGTATAAAAACTGCACCATGCCAATAGGTGGAATTTCAAATTGACCAGGCTTTTTTGCCTCATTTGACAGAAATTTTGATACTGAATCACAATGTTATTAAGGTGTCTTCAAACTTGTTCCTCGAGAGCTACTCCTGCAGAACGTCTTTCCCACCCTAATTTACTGCTAAACACAGGCATAGCCCACATTTCTCATTAATCTGGATGACCTGGAATACTTGCTTGTTGTCTTTTGGTTGGTTAAGGGAATGAACTTTGCATTCAAAGTAGCTCTCAATGAACAGGGCTGCACATGTTTTTGTTTTGTTTTTTTAATTAGCATTATATATTATTTCAGAGGCCTTTCCAATTTAAGTGCTAATCCTGCCTTCTTCATGTTAGTTTTAATTTTCCAAAGATGGACACAACCCTTCTGATCCGCTCACTATCTCACTAGCATGAAGATGGAAGTAAAAGTAGTGCTTATTCTGGGACTGTTTGAAACATTTTGCTTCAATTTCTTTCTTTTTTTTTTTTTTTAAACATTTCCAATCGTACTTAATATGAAACCATCCCATAATCAACATTCATCCAACACATTAAGACCAGTGCTCAACATGCACAGATTGGAACAAAACACTGATCTTCCTAATACCTTCTTTCTTTTCTTCTTATTCTACTAATGCATTGTTACAAAAGATCAAATCCCCACACTTGTTCTAAGTGAACTACACATTATACATACCAGCGACAGAATAATTCTACAGAGCAACTGCTGACTTACAGTGAGTATTACCATTAAGGGAAATACTGTATTAGTAACATGACTATAAATTCACCTAATGTCAGTGAAGGATCGAAGATGTTGTTCAACACACAAAACTGTATAAGACCATTTTGCAGACCGAGTTGGGATTCGTTATCTTGGTATCTTTATAAAAGACATCTGCAAAGCGTTTGCAATTTTGCTTGTAGCAGTTCAGTTTGGAAGTTCGGTTTATGTGAGGAACCCATGATGGTTAAATCGAAAAGAATAAGAACTAAGAGCAATCAACCGACCTTCTGACGGTCAGATACCAAGCCCTAGTCTCTATTTTTGTCATGCAAAACACAATGTCCTTCTTGCTACTACATACTGAAGTCATTAACATTAACATTAAAGTGAAGCACACTCAATGACTGTACTGTATTTGCAGGGTTGAAATATTCCTTTTACTGTCTCCTCTTTTAAACATTTTTCCTGCTGTTAATTTTAAACAAAGAGCACTCCCCCGTGTCAGTTCTGTCAGTTTTCCCCGGCAAGTTCTTTTGTGTCTCGTGAGGAGTGCTGCGTTCCAGAATCGAGAAGGACAGCGTTTACAGGAAAATGCTCTATTTGATAAGTGAGAGCTTCTATGAATGAGGGCTGAAAGTAATTTGCGAGATTGTTTTCCACAAACTGCACATCTTAATCGACCCGAAGGGTAACTGACTCTTGGGCAATGTCTAGCTGCTATGTGAACCATAAGTGCTGCTCGTCGTGAAAACGTTGTGAGAAAACAGAAGGGACAAGGGAATCGTTTAAGAGGAACTTGAAAAGAGAGCAGTCTATATAGTTCCAGTCCTCCTGAAGGGCTAAGTTCATACACAACTCTGCTTCCCCCACTTCCTCTCCTAATCCGCAAAAGCATAGCCATTTTTTTTCTAAATTTACGTTGCCTTCTACGAAATGTTTTTCTTAATCTTTTCTGAAGCTTTCTAGTCTCATTTCTCTTCCTTTCCCCAGCTGAGAGCTCCATCTGTACCCCGTCCAGTTTTGTGGTCTGACCCCATTCGTAGCCTATCTTCTCTCTCCCGTTCCGTCTTTTTTTTTTTTTCTTGCGACGTCGTAGTTCTTCTTCGCTGTGAAAGCTGTGGTGGTGGTGTTGCTGGACATTAGCTGGATGCTGCTGGCTTAGAGAATGGTGCTGATGTTGCTCAGGTGGAGGCAGAACAAGAGGGTGGATGGGTAAGTTTGGGTTGAGTGTATGTCTTTGGCCAGCTTGGTACAAGGGTTCACCTTTTACTCCTGTGTGCTGATGGGATTGTAGAGAGGAGCTTGAAGGCAAAGGCTGGGAGTATGGTGTGGCATTAGAAGAGGAAGGGAGAGATGTACTGGCATCATAGAAAAGAGGTGAGTACCCAGCTTGTGGTTGTGGCGGCGCATGCTGGTGACTATGAAGAACACCACTGTGAGAATCCTCTTCTCCGTGGTTTCCACCGGTGGGTGCAAGCTGAAGCAAAGCATTGGTGGCTGCTTCACTTTCAGATACTGAGCCACCAACATTGCTGTCTTCTCCAGTGACATTAATGCTCCCTTGAGGTGTTCCTTGACCGGTGCGAGTTAAGCCATGCTGAGACAGCCTGTGTCTTGTTAGGCTGTTAGAATATGCAAAGGCCTTCCCACACACTTCACAAGAAAACAGCTTGTCACCTCCACCTTCATGCACTGTTTGATGATGTGCAGTAAGATGGAAGTGATGACGAAAAGACTTCCAACATATAGCACATGTGTAAAGTCTGGGAGGAGGATGGGGATTTGAACCTTGGGGTTTTACATCTTGTGGGTATGGATAGAATGAAGAGTTACCTTGACCACCTTGGATCATGCTTCCACCAGGAGCTGGGTAATTATTAAGGTTGTCTCCTCCAGGTGTTGTAGGTACTTCCTCAATTTCTCCTTTCTGGTGTAGCTTTCCATGTCGCTTAAGGCTCTGGGCATATCCAAAATCCTTTCCACAAAGAAGGCATTTATAGTTCTTCTCTCCGGAATGAACTGTATGATGCTTACTAAGATGAAAAGCTTCTCTGAAGTATTTGCCACATACTGTGCAGTGATGAGGCTTTTCCCCTGTGTGGATTCTGTCATGCCTTCGTAGAGTTTCTCTTCTCGCAAAACCGCGGCCACAGATGCTACACAAATACGGCCTGACATCCCCTAGACCCCCAGGTGTTCTCTGGGAGGACTGACGTCTTTTGGGAGGATCTGCACCTGCTGCCCCAGGTTCCTTCTTTTTACGAGGCTTCCGAGGACGTTTGGGCTTTCCACCTGCTGTCTGTTGGATTGACTGTTGGTGAAGTGCCAGGGCATCCTGGTTTTCGCCACCTCGAAATGATTTCTCCATTCCGGATGTTGAAGACGGACCACCGGGTGAGCCGAGAGGGCCTAGACCAAGACCTCCGAGTAGCCCACCAATTATATCTCTTCTATCGTCTCCTCGACTGCTATTATTAAGATCGCCAGTCATGCAATTTGCCGCTGCAGCAGTGATGGCAGAAATAGCATTATTGACAGAACTGGTAACATCGTCTTCAGAGTCCTCCAGCAAAGCAGAGAGGGGTAAATGTGGGTGCTGTTGGTGAAGCTGCTGGTTTTGGCTTTGTGGGTGAGGGTGCAGAGTAGGAGCTAAAGGCGCTTTTCTTAGTGCTGGCCCCGCTATGCCTCCACCACATGTTCCACCATAAAGGTTGCCTTGAGAGCGCTGGTCTTTGAAGTTATTGTAACCATCACTCCGGTAAGACCCTGCATGACAAATCAAACAGTATGAATGCTGCATATACAAATATCCCCTTAGCACATCATACAGCACAACTTTATTTGGCGCACACACATACTATCCTGTAAGATAAATATGTGACTCACCCACTGCACTAGTTACCATTCCATCACTGGAAGCCCCTGTCTTACTGTTCTTGCCACCAACTATAGAGTTGCTACTATCACTCTTCGGTCTTGGTCCTCTGCCTGATTTGCCACAAGTGCCTGAGGCTGCATGGTTCAACAAAGAGGTACTCTCACGGAAACACCGGCCACAAGCTGGACAACGAAAAGGCTTCTCTTCGTGTATCTTTTCGTGACGGGTGAGGGACTCACGCCGATTAAAAGCACGGCTACAAGTACTGCAGGCAAATGGCCGTGCACCAGAGTGGATGACACCATGCTGAAGCAGGTGTCCCTTTTTTTTAAATCCTTTTCCACAATCTGAGCAATGGAACGTCTTGTCAGGACTTTGGCATAAGGATGATGCTGAACTATCCTGGGTTGAGTGAGGAATACTTGGATCAGCAGGATGCAAAACAGGATTTATGACATTACTTCTTGTGCCTGCTGTGCCTGCAGTGGTCAACTCATGACTGCGTAAGTGCCTGCGCAGACTGGACAGGTGAGTAAAGGTTTTTCCACACTCTCCACAATGATAAAGTGGTTCGGGTTCAGGATGAGATGAGCGAGGGTGCATGGAACTATGATTGTCAGGTTTAGAACTGTTTGTCACCAGAACGGATGCGGATGTAGAAGTGGGAGCGGAGGAAGAGGATGATGACACGACGGAAGAGGAAGATGGTGGGGTTAGGTGGGAAGGGGGATCTCTACCAAGTCCTGACATACCAACACGGCCTTGGTGGAGGGGGCCAGGTGTAGAATCTTGGCTAAGACCCCCCGAAGTGCTACTACTGCTGGAGTTATGATTTGCAGAGCCATGACTATTGCTGCTGCTGCTAGTGTTACTGCTGCCATCAGTCTTCCGCTGAGGCAAATACCCAGCCATTGCTTTCTTTCTCCTGCCCCCTCCACTTCCCCCTAATGCACTGTCTATTTTCCCTTCATCCTTGGAGAGGGACAAATGTAAGGGCAGAGGAAGTGGTAAACCAGTTTCCTGTTGCATCAGAGATGCCAGCTGGTTTGAGGAGAGGACAGGGATCCCTTGAAAGTCAAAACTGCTTAATGAGGAAGGCTGAGATGAGGAATGAAGAGGGTGATGTGGATGGGGATGAGACAGAGTGTGAGTGGGCAGCTGCTGCTGTTGTGGTGGTGGCTGCTGTGGCTGGGGCAAGGTGGTTGAATGGCTATGCGTGTGTGAGGAGTGGAGAGCAGGGGGTGGAGCAAGACCTGAACTTGATTCAAGACCTAGATGGTTGTGGCTTCCTTGCTGCACCAAAAATTGCTCTAGGCTGGAATTGGCTGGTACTCCTGACAGAAAATACTGATTAGCAGCTAGCATGCAACTAAACTGTTGATGCAAGCTCCGTGCATCAGACTGAGCTCCTGTCAACTGGTGACCAAGGGAAGTTACTGCACTAGTGCTAGAAGGGTTATTAGAGCTAGAACTTGAAGGAGATGGGGAAGAGGAGGATGGTCCAGGGGATGCTTGGGGAACAGTGAGGCCAGGATGTAATGGGGGAGGTGGAGGTGGAACAGATGATACTAGTCCTCCAATTCCTCCTGCACTTCCTCCACTTCCACTACTGCCTGCAAAATGGTCAAATCGCCCAACTCCTGGATGTAGCTGTTCTTGTGCAAGGGCTGCCTCAGCTGGATGAAATGAACGCAAAAACTGAGGATACCCACTCACGTGACTTCCTCCACTGCTACTGCTCGCAGACATTTTGCTTGTCTTTCTTGAACTTTGTGATGACGAAGACAGTGACTGCTGCTGTAGAGGAGGAGGGGGTGCACTCATTTTTGCAAAAATTGATGCAGAATCAGAAAAGGCACTGCTTCTAGATCCTTGCAATGGGCCTAAGCCAAGTCCAGACAAAATAGCACCAGAGGTTTCTACTTGCTGCTGTTGTTGCTGTTGCAACTGGTGCTGGTGAAGCTGCACTTGCTGCTGGTGTTGTAGTTGTCGCTCTAATCCAAGACCTTTGAACTGATGGGCTTGGTGTCCACTCAGCATCTCTATGATGTCCACATTGTATTTTCCAAACTGGAACATTTCCCAGTTACTGAAACATGGGTGTGCAATGGCAACCCCGTCTGCTCTAGGAGCAGTAACAACAATCACACTAAAATTGCCAGATGAGGTGTTACAATGACAATCACTGTTGATTCTCTAACCTGTTTCAACTCACCCTTGTGTATGGCCTGCTTTGAAATGATCTGCAGTTAGCGGACAATCACCAACTGTTCCCACTTTAAAGCCAGTTGTGCCAAGCAGATGCTGCAGCGTAGAATGGATTTTCGGTATGGATAGTGATATTCCAAAGTTCTGCAACACACAATTCAAAGGCTGGATTTGATTTTTGAGTCTTTAACAGTTCTGTGGTTTTAGTGCTTGATGATAACTTGAGTCATTGTCTGTGGTTAAGAAGTTGTCTTTCTTTTCGGTTCTTTTCTTTCATCAGTATCCTTGTCAGTAATTTTTTCCTCGAATTGCAACAACGGTCAGTCCGTCATTAATGTAAATGGATTTGATTTGATCTTTAATGTAATGTAAGTGAGAAGATGTGTAAATCACAAATGGTGACACTTTATTTTCACATTTTTGAAAGTGCTTAGTGATGCTTTTGTTATGAAACAAAACCAAGATGACTAGATAAGACTTTTCTTGGTTACATACTTGAGTTCATGACCATCCTAGATATGGACAGATTTCTCCAAGTGCCATGTGTTAGTTCATAACAGTCAACGCCTGCTAATGTTTAATCCGTTCAAGCCCAAGTGATATGCAATTCCTTTTCCGTGTTTCAGCAAATATGCCAGGCATCTTTTCCATTGTTGAAGAAATTACTCTCAGATGCATGGGACGTTTCTCCACACCACTCCTCTTCTCACTGTGAGACAGAGAAAGAGAAAACATAAACGTAAACGTGAGAAGACCCTTAGTTTCCCGCTGCTCTGTGCAGTTTAAAAAAGCATTTAACTACCGTAAGGGATGATTTATCACTGGACTTGGTATGATGGGGCAGAAAATATACTGTATACTAGACTTGTGAGTGGAGTTAAGAGTCCTATCCATTTAACACTAAAATACTGCATGTGACAACAAACACAGAAACAGTGGCAGTAGTTTTGACAAGCAACTTATGAATATGTGAATGGAATTGTAAAGATATATTTTGTTCATGTGTAAAACAATCATAATGTTTATTTTTTATTAAATATGTACAATGCAAACAACATTTGTAATATAATGCATAAGTGTTTTATTAAAACTTAGTCCATACAGTATGTTTATGAAGCTGTTGTCTGTCCCATTTTCTTTTAAAGCATGCATTGTCCAAAAAAAAAAAAAATATATATATATATATATATATATATATATATATATATATATATATATATATATATTAAAGTGGACACACACACACACACACACACAACACAAACGTACTGCTAACCCGAAGTGCATGCTTTGCACCTTTGAATACAGTTTGGGTTCATCTCGCATAGAGTTAGTTTATTTATTTATTTATTTTTTAAGGTAAAATATATTGCCCTATATCTGCTTTTTATATTTATTTAAAAATGTGGCTGGTTTATTTGCCGTAATGCATCAATCGCATCACACCTATATAAATAAAATTCAGATGTTTACCATTTGCTTAACGCTTGAATACGAGTTTAATCTCCCAACGCAATAAAGAAATACGCAAAAAGGCAAACACATTTGCACTCAAGTTATATACACTTATAATACATGACTGCGTTTCTTTACGCATCGCGCGCTGCTCACATTGTGCAAAAAAAGATGCTGAGGAGCCGCGCGAGCGGCGAGAGGTGTGAATTTCAAGTAATTATTCCATCTGCTGATACCTCTTTATGTCACACAAAAGGCGGAAAAAAACACGCAACGTTTGGACACGCAACGGGGAGCTCACGAAACGGGGAAATCGACAAACCGAACGCTCACATGCATGATACACCTTGTTAGAAATTCCGGATGCGCAACACTAAGGAAAACTGTCTCCGTAGTTAACATGTCGTTAGCATGCAAAACATCTGGCTAACAGCAACACATTCGCCTAGCTTGCTATGTCATCAGTCTGTCCATGATGCGCAAGCAAACATCTGCAAGCACGGATCACACACACGTCGACAGCAAACGCATCGTTACCGAAGACAATAAAACAGGCCGTTTTTTTTACCTATGCATCCATCTTTAAGATTGGGAAAGAGATGAACGGGGCCTGCTACACTCTCCCACCCTGCCCCTCTTGCTCATATGCCCCCTTGTTCTGCGTGCTGTTTTCCAGTCGTTAGCCAGATAGCTAGGACCTTATGTTCACCGCAACCTAGCGTTCTCTCTCGCACACAAGCTCTTTGTCCCTCTGCTAAACACACATGATTAGCGTAAAAAATATTTCTATTTTAAACGAGAGCAAGCCTGGGTTCTGGTTTTAGGCGATGCATGTTTTCATTTTTGTCGGCTAAAATATTTTAGGACCGTTTTCTTTTTCTTTTTTTTTTTTTAAGGAACGAATGACGTTTGAGCGCGTTTCCATCAGGCGTTTCCGGTTTTTTAGAACGTTTCCGGTTAATGCGAGTGCGCCATTTACTTATAGTTATTCTGCGGGTTGTGTTTGATTCTAAATCTATTATTTAAGTAATAGCGTAGTAATACTACTGAAAAAAAGTTTTTTCAGGGTTTTTTGATCAAATATGTGAGTAAAAGTGGAGTAGCCTCGATTTGCTGTTCATGTAGCGCGCTAGCAAGCTGTATAACTAATGTTTATTGCGCTGATTAAGATAAGAACGGAGGGTTTGGGGAGGATTCTTGAAACTTATATTTAAAACAAAATCATACAATATATCATTTTCTATCATTACCGTATATATTTTTGTGACACAGTGGTATGTGAAGAGGCAGTGGCCATTTTATTACGGTGTGACAGCTCAAAGTAAAAGCCCGTGTCCGCATCAAAATGGCTGCCTGAGTTTCTTGGCAGCGGTTGTGTCCAGGTGGACAATGAATCCAGTGGCACACAAACACAAACGTGTCATGTTGCTTTCTAAGACAGTAATCTCAAAGACAGTTTTCATCAGTTGACTTTATTTTACAAAGGTAAACAATCATATTTGCCTTATGCGTTATCGAAGAGGGATATAGAAAACAAAGTGCTGAGTAAAACAATAGTGTGATCTGGGTAAAATATTTCTTTTGACCAAACCTCTATTCTGTTGCTTCTTGTTACATTTCTTTACAAAGGTACATTTAAAGCTATTCAGTTTAGGAGAACATTTTCTTTTCCTCCCAAGTATTCAATTCAGGGAAATCTATTATATATATATATATATATATATATATATATATATATATATATATATATATATATATATAT
>JAAGKR010005320.1:39466-52130 GCA_011419295.1 Clarias macrocephalus | reverse complement strand
TGGGGTTAGTGTGTGTGGGGTGACGTTTGGGGTTAGTGTGTGTGGGGTGACGTTTGGGGTTAGTGTGTGTGGGGTGACGTTTGGGGTTAGTGTGTGTGGGGTGACGTTTGGGGTTAGTGTGTGTGTGGTGACGTTGGGGGATAGTGTGTGTGTGTGGTGACGTTAGGGGATAGTGTGTCTGTGTGTGTGTGGTGACATTAGGGGATAGTGTGTGTGTGTGTGTGTGGTGACGTTAGGGGATAGTGTGTGTGTGTGTGGGGTGACGTTTGGGGTTAGTGTGTGTGTGGTAAGGTTAGGGATTAGTTTGTGTGTGTGGTGACGTTAGGGGGTAGTGTGTGTGTGTGTGTGTGTGTGTGTGTGTGTGTGTGTGTGTGGTGACGTTAGGGGGTAGTGTGTGTGTGTGTATGTGGGTGTGTGTGGTGACGTTAGGGGATAGTGTGTGTGTGTGGTGACGTTAGGGGATAGTCTGTGTGTGTGGCGACGTTAGGGGATAGTTTGTGTGTGTGTGTGTGTGTGTGTGTGTGTGTGTGTGTGTGTGTGTGTGTGTGTGTGTGTGTGTACATGTTACTGTGTTAATGTAGTAATTTGTGTTAGTCTGTTAGTGTGTGTTGATGTTAGCCTGTTGTGCATGGTTTATAGAGTGTGTATAAGCCTGTGTGTGTTGGACTTTGTGTTTGTCTGTTATTTAGTGTGTTAGTGTATGTAATAGTATTTGTGTGTGTGTGTTAATGTTCACTGATCATCCCTAACAGTAAACCGCCTGCTTGACGTTGTTTAACAGTTACAGTGTAACAGTCCTCGCGTGTCGCGGTCGTGATTCCACCAGACCTGTGAAGGTGTTCATGTGTGAGATCAGACGTTAGCTGCAGATCATTTTAATCATCAAACTTGTTTGTCCAGCACATTGTAGAGATCCTAGGTCGGATTGCGGACTGAGGGATTTGTTGGCTGAGGCTATGCCTCAAACTCTTGGTTGTGTTTCTCAAACAACTCTTCTTTGAGTGGTTAACTTGCTGCGAGAATAATATGAAGATTAATGTTGGTACCTTCACCTGTCGCTGGTTTTAATGTAATGGCTGATCGTGTATGTTTGTGTGTTTGAGCCGAATAGAGTGTAAGGCGTGTTTGTTATGACAAGTGAATAAGCAGTAAAACTCCAGCAGTTCGTGATACTGGGGCAGTTTGTGCCTTATTGCCCCAGAAGGTGTGTGTTATCTTTTATAAAACTCCTCGTTGGTCTTCAGTCAGAGCAGCCGAAGCACATGCAGGACGTCATCTCAAAGTAGGGTAGAATCAAGTTTAATCACAACGGATTTAATTTTATTGAAAGAAGTCTTCTTTGGTCAAGGAACAAATAAAACTTTAAAAACAAACAAACAAACCACAAAAAAACATTTCTACATAAAATAATCTTTTACAAAGAGCAATAAAATGAACACAGTCAATATTTTTCAGCTCTTTGCTTGAAAATAATCAGTAGTGTTCGATACAGATGTGTCCAGTTTTAGAAGTAAAACAGCTGTTAGCTTTTACTGAGCGTGCTGGAGGAGACGAGTTCTTCTGGTAACTTTATCACACTCGCTCATTTCTACTTTCAGGTGAAACCCAGGAACATACATTAGTTTCTTTTTGTCGTTGTTGTTTGTTTGTTTTCATCTGAAAACTGGTCTGTTGTAATATGTTGCTTTCTTCTGTGATGTTATTTGTTTATTTATTTATTGATATTTAATGTTTGTTTGGAAATAGTGAATGGTTTTGTACATGATAATGCACATGCGATAAGCATACGTAACAGAATTTGTACTACAGATAATACGGTTAAAGTAGTCTGTTATTTTCAAATAGTTTGAACAAACACTAAAACCCTGTTTGGACTGAACTGGTTTCTCATAATGATGTTTTCTTACATGAAGTCTGATCAGTGATGAAGCTCTCACACACAGGCAGCAGGAACATGACCGGAGGAAGAGCGAGGTCCTAGCGAGTGGTATGGCTACAGGTCGTTGCCATGTTTGTGTCACATGGTCATGTGATCAGGCTTTTTTTTTCCACAAGCGGCCCCGAAGCTGTCAATAAAACGCAGGAGTATTCGATCTATTCCAGGTTGGAGTTGATTATGGTTTTGAGGAACAATCTGAACTATAATCAGAAAGTGTACAAAGAGCATCTATTGTCTATTTTTTTTGTCACTGTTTTCATATTTAATAAGTGTTGTTGGGTCGCTGATGCGCCGTACGAGACCGAATACAGAGAGCAGCATCGGGCAAGCGGCTTTATTTATTTATTTTGTTTAGAAAGGCAATGTGGAAAATCACGAGACCGTATCTGGGATTAAAGTTTGCAGTAAAGCAGTAGATCATTTAGCTCATGATGTTCTCAGATGGAAACCTGAATAGTGGACGCCTGAATAGATTTCGGGTATCTTCCTATTCGATACAGAATGTTATAAATGATAAGCCGATTGTTCAGATTTTCACAAAGTTCCTTTTTAAAATTAGACAGAGTGTTGGTGATGACGAGCTCGTGTAGAGGAGGTCTGAAATTTTTTAAACGTGTACTACCGTCGCGTTCCGTCTGGTTCACTCGCTCTCGAGGCATTCCTCTCAAAGAAAACGTGAGGTTGTAAGCGTAGTCGGCGCGCGACGGGTGTGTTGAAGCCGCAATGTGTTGTTGTCCAACATGAAGACTCGCTGTATTGTGAGCGCGCTCAGGGACAGAAACAGAGACGGAGCGGAGAAACAATGCTGCTTTGTTTTATCGTGAGTTCCTGCGGCCTGAGCCCGGCTCTGGTGGCGACGCCGACGATAACGGAGCAGCAACCGCTCGGGTCAGAGTTTAAAAGTAAAAGTGCCTCAGGACGCAGGTGAGAGGTTCACGTCAGGTCAATAAAACGCTCACGGATACGCCGCGTACTGATTACGATTCACCGTGCAGTTTTTAGCTGCTTTCAGTTTTTCTTTTTCTTTTTCTTTCGCTTGAGAGAATGAAAAGTTTTTTTTGTTGTCCATCACTGACCAGCGCCATGGCCGAAAGTCACTCAGCGAGAGGAGATGTGGCGAGTGCTCGGCTCATCGTCACTCGCGATGTTCCACATGGAGACTCCTGGAATGATCTGGGTTCGGACACTTTTTCAAAAAAAAACAGTGATGTGTGTTTTTTTTTTTTTTTTTCGAGATCCAGATCATGATGATGATGATGATGACGAGAGCAGAGCTGCATTAGAAACCGGGCTCGTCACTGTGTTACTTACTCAGCTAGAGAGAGAGGAGAGAGTGAAAGAAAGATAGATTAAGAGTGAGGGAATGAAAACAGAGAGTGAGAGTAAGACTAAAGGAGTAAAAGAGTGAGGTTAAGGGGTGATGAAAAGAAAGAGGGGAGAGGGTGTGAAAAAAAGGGAGAGTGAGAGAAGGACTGGGGGGTGAGGTGGTGACAGAAGGGAAGTGAAAGAGTGAAGGTGTGAGAGTGAGGGTGTGAAAGAAAGTGAGTGAAAGAATATGACAGCGAAGAGAGAAAGTGAAAAAGAGAAAGCGTGGCCATTGGACTAGGGGGAGGTGAAGAGTGAAAGTGTAAGAAATTGAAAAAGTGAGAGTGGACAAATGAGAATGAATGAAAGAGTGAGAGTAAGGGCTTGAAAGAAGGTGAGAGGGAGTGAGACGGAATAAAAGAGGACAAAAGAGAAAGGAAAGTAGTTCAAGGAAAAGGAGTGAAAGAGTGACACAGTAAGAGTGTGAGGAAAAAGAGAGTGCAGGTGAGAGAGTGAGAGAAAGAAAATGAGTGCGTTAAAGAGTGAAATAGTGAGAGATGCTGAGTGTGTAAGAGAGGAACAGAGTGTTGAGGTCGTGGTGTAAGTGAGAACAGAACGTGATCATAAAGCGTGAAAACGTGCGTAGCGTCGGTCACGTATAAACGTTGCAAGTGATCCTCAGCACACGTTTATTTCAGGTCACTCGCGCAGTTAACGACACTCCTGCCCCATCACACCAGAACCCACCCTACCCGTGTGTGGTACTCTCAGTCAGGAGTGTATTCCTCACACGTCGCATAGCCACAATGACGATCTGCTCACTTCACTCGTCTCGTCTCGTCTCGCCTCGCACCAGCGTGGAGACGTGCGCGCGGGACGAGCTGCTGCTGCAGGGTGACGGGGTTCAGGGCCGAGTGTGGAGCGCCGCCCGGGACGCATTCCTCTGTACGAGAGGAGATTCCTGCAAGATTGAATCTGGAGCATTTTTCCAAGTTTCTTTTCCTCCCACACACACACACACACACACACACATACACGCACGCGCACACACGGACCTGTTCTGTTCTTTGTGGTTTGAGTTGTACAGTTGCTGACTCGGATGAGAAGGAGATGGGTTCCTGGCACAGCCGAGCTCCCAGAATGCCTTGTGTCCTGCTCTTGTTCTGTTTCTCCCTGTGTGTGTGTGTGTGTGTGCTGTGTGTGTGTCTGTCTGTCTTTAAGTCGAGTTTCCTCACAACAGGAAATTGATTAAAGATTCGGTTCTCATTTTTATTTGTATTATTTAGTTTTTTACGCCGGTCGTATAAGACTGAGACCAGAGACACAACCGGTGTCTTTTAGGAGAAATAAACAAAACAAAAAAAAATCATGTGGGATTCATGTTTTTTTTTTTTTTCTCCTTCTAAGAAAAAAACATGTGGCCTTGAGCCCGAGGCAGCTGTGAGTAATTCCATTAGAGCTAAGAGGAAATCCTGGGGAGGAGAAAAAAAAAGAAAAGAAAAAATCCCGTATACGATCGAGCTCTTTGTGTTGGAGGGAAGTCGGCACGCTCGCGATGAGACGAGAGAGGAATCTCACATTTCAGCGGCGTTGTTTCGTGCGTGTGTGTGTTTTGAGATTTTTTTGGTTTTCCTGTTCGACTGTTTTCTGCCCCACGCTGGGTTCTAGTGCTCGGGGAAAGGGGGGATTAATGGGGCGGGTGAGTACGCATTGTTGTGTTAATGTACAAGAAGGGCTGGATGCAATTATGCGAAAACTTAAAGCCATGGTTACACAAAAAAAAAAAAAAGTTGGAGTGTCACACAGTTCTTAAGAGCTGAAACTTTTTTTTTGTGCATGTGTGTGTGTGTGTGTGTGTGTGTGTGTGAGAGAGAGAGAGAGAGAGAGAGAGAAGGTAAAAGATTTGCTTGTTGCTGCTAAACAGCTGTGTTTACCTTCATGTGCTCGCCAGATGATGCCGTCTGCGCCCCAGACCCGTTCCCAAACAAACAGTGTCGCAAAAATCCACAGGCATTTAAAACAACTATTATTTGCGTATCGTTTAATTCTTCTCGAGTTGCGCAGGTTAATGTTAGCTCGGTACTTTATAAATCAGAGTGTAAAACCTGGACCTTTAATCTAGCAACACACCGCTTTACACACATTACAGGAACTCGGCTGGAGGTTATTGCCCCCCTCCTCCCCGCTGTACAGTCCTGACCTCGCTCCAAGAGATGTCCACATGTTCGTGGAAACATTTGAAGGAGTTCCTGGGAGGCCGGCGTTTTAGACAGGCAGTGTCCCATCATGGCTCCGGCGTACCGAGAGAACTTTCTACCTTGATGGTGTCCAAGCACTAGTGAAACACCGCCATCCTGATAAATGATAAATGATAAATGATGATGCCTGGTATTAAAACCCCTGACGTCTAATTGGCTCGGCTATCAGAGAGAAAAAAAAAAACAAAAAACTGTAAGAAACGGTAAACTATTAGCTCATGATTTTTAAATTAGAAAATGTTTGTATATAAAGAAACACAGAAAGCACGGTTGCATAGTGGTTAGCACTGTGGCCTCACACCACCAAGTTCCGGGTTTGATTCCCACTTCGTCGATTTTATAGAATCGATGATCAGAATCGAGTCACAGGTTTTAAATGATTCATTTATTAAGTTAGTTTCCTGACAGCAATAGTAATAAAAAAAATGTCAAAACACTGTACAAACTTTAATTACTAGGAGTCTGAGATGGATTTCCTTGACGACTGTTTTGTCATCATCATCATGAAGGATCACCTGATATCGTTTGATGTTTTGGTGTGTTTCAATGAGGTGTCGATCGTAGACCACGACATCGTACAGAAATCTCACACACACTTGTACACACCGTACAGTATTATAACTCATTTAAATCTAGGGGGGGGTGTAGATGATTCAGTGATGTCATAATTGTTTCGCGTGGCAAAACGTATAGTTTTGTATACAGTAGATACATAGTTTTATACAGTAGATTAGTTTATTATATGTGGCAAATGGTGCAGCACCTCTATAATCCTACAGATGTGAACTATTCAGACTCTGGCAGAAGAAAATCATTTGTGTGGATTGTTGAGATTTATAACAAAATGTAAAAAAAAAAAAAAGATTAAGGGCATTTTATTAAGATACTAACAGAATCAAATCGTCTCCTGTGTATGGCGATGGTATGATAGGATAGGACATTGTATCGCGTGATCTCTGGTGATTCCCCCTTGCTTTTGTTTGCTTACTTCCGATACCTCGAGCGCCGTTTTAATTTGCTGATCCCTGTTGTTTTTTTTTTGTTTTTTTACTGGTTGGAGTTCGGGAATTACTCGTGAGGTCAGGACTTGTTCGTATGCACCGTTGGTATCAATCATTTTTGGATTGAATTAAAACACGTTTATGTCGCGATGATACCGTGTGTGTGTGTGTGTGTGGGTGTGGGTGTGTGTGTGTGTTAATAATTATCCAGGCTGTCAACCTTTTGCGAGGATCTGAGGGGGTCGGAGATTTGTTCAAACTGTGTTCCAGCCCCACACGTCGCATAATTCCACATAATATTTCACCCGAGCTTTGCGTCACGTCTCAGCCTGGACACGCTCGTGCTAAAGTTTACTGCAAAGACAAATTTTTTTTCCCCCTGCAATTAAAGTTTCATGCTCTTGAACTCGAGCTCTTGGGTCCGAGCGACGACAGGATCT
The DNA here is from genome assembly GCA_011419295.1 of Clarias macrocephalus. NCBI lineage: Eukaryota > Metazoa > Chordata > Actinopteri > Siluriformes > Clariidae > Clarias > Clarias macrocephalus. The sequence continues at coordinate 45,187 of JAAGKR010005320.1, read as the reverse complement.
CCTGATCGTCTTACGTCTTTACTGTTAGCTGTTTATTTCTCCCGTCTCCCCTTTTTCACATGTAGTACTCGCGCGTTTAACGGCCTCTGCGGGACGTTAGAGCGGTGTCAGATTTACTCGTCCTGCTCCGCTCAGCACTCCGTCTCGCCCTGACCGTGTAGGAACAGTAAACACGGCAGCCGCGGACACTCGTAAATAATTTCCCAGGCCGACCTGTAAAGCGGAGAGCCCGAGGCTGCGGCTCGTTTTATGGCCGAGCTCGTGAATTATTCATACCGCTGTTTGTGTTTTGCGCGTACGGGGCAGTAGAGGAGCTGCGGCACTTCCCTCTTTTTCTCCATGACGGTGTGTTTTGGTGGTTTTGGTTTAAAACCAGGATTCATCTCATCTCCCCGCGGAGTCTCCGTCCTCGTCCTCGCTGTCGTCGTCGTTCCTTTCACCCCACGCACACGTGGAGGTGAAGGGGGTTGGCAGTTTTCTGAGCATGTTTACAGTCATTGAGGTATCTGGAGCATGTGACCCCCATGTGACATTCCTCTGTATGATGTGGAGCTCGGCTGGGGGTTGGTGGTTTGGGGTGGATGTGGGGGGCTTTTGGACTATGCAGCGTGGACGTTGTCGAGTCTTCCACAGTCGAGGCTTTGAGTGAAGGAGGACAGAGACGGAGACTGTTATCTTCAGTGTACACTCTATCTAGGCCGTGTGTCGGACTTGTCTGTTGTGAAGACTAGGGGTGTCTCCGATCAGGATTTTTGGGGCAGATCACAGATCTCCGATCACTAGAAGCTGTATCGGCCAATACCGATCACCGATTACACCGATTACTTGAAGCCTTATCATGTAGCATTATTTATTAAACTATACATAACAACAATGTAAATTACAAGAAGAGGAATATCATGAACTGACAACTGTATTTATTGGCAAGCAACATGTGCAACATGTCTAAAAACATAGCAGCCTGTGCTTGGTTAGTAATTGGGAACAGCTTAGAGCTTTAATAAAATAATTTAGTTATTTAAAATTATTTAAATAAACAATTTATTTAAAATTAAATAAAATAGCAGACAAGTAGGAAGTAGTCGCCGGAAGTTCTGCAAGGACCGCAAACATCTCCGAGGAACGACAAAAAAAATTAAACATGTTTAAAAATTAGACGTTTGACAAACATGTTTAATTATTCACGCGGAAAGATGGAAACGTAATCACAGCGCCAAAACTTGCGGTGAATCATGATGAACTGTACTTTCGGCCACCGAGCGACACCGCGTAGGTAATATAGTGGTACTACCGACAGCTGAGTGATGGCGGCGCGCGAGTTGCTGAGCTCTCCCGCTCTCTCAAATCTCTGATGAGGTTTGTGGTGTTAAAATGCTTTGGGTGCTTCCTGCCTCGTGGAATTGGCTTGTTACACAGGTTGCTGATTGCTAATGTATTGTCTTTTTCACACAACACCAGACCGGTGAAGCCATTTTAGCAGCGTGCAAAAAAAAATTGTCTCGCGAGTTTTGCGTCATCTGATCGGCTTTTCTATATCGGCCATTATAGAGACTGCCGATCAATCGTCCCAAAGCTATTATCGGCCGATTATGATCGGCGACCGATCGATCGGAGCAGCCCTAGTGAAGACGATGGACGTCAGAGTCTCTGGACTTTGTCTCAGTACGGGGTGGGATTTGATTTTATAGATTTGACCTCAGGAATTTCCAGTTATTTTCTACACCAGATTAATCGCTTCAGTGGGCTCACTCACTCCAAAACCTCAAGAATCTAACGTCCTCACTCGGACTCAACGTGCTCAAGAGTTAGAAATGCACCAGAGCTCTCACAAGACCACGCTTAACAAAATGTGCTGTTTGTTTGTTTGTTTGTTTGTTTATTTCTTTATTTAGAGTAACACTTTTATGTCTATCAAAAAATTATAATAATAAAGATACAACGATTTGCAATTTTCTTTACTGATCCAGATTTCCAATTTTTCCAAATGCGATTCCAAATCAGATCTTGAAAAAGTCTAAGGTTTATTATTATTATTATTATTTTCCCTCCCCAAGAGCCATGACTGACAACTAAAGCATTAACGGTGAAGAAGTCCAAGAGTTCAGTGGTTAAGGGCCGTAACGGTGTAGCTCAGTGGATGAGGTTTGGGACGATGGCTCAGAAGGTCATGAGTTCAAACCCAAGCAACACCACGCTACCACTTGAGCAAGGCCCTTAAACCTCAACTGCTCAGATGTATAATGAGAGTTCATGTACAAACTGAGCATTCGAGTCAAACATGATGAAACTTTACATCAGTGTGCTACTCATCATTAATTGTGGTATTTACCCCAGTTGTTTTCATCAATGTGGTATTTATTTCTGTGGTATTTACCTCCACTGTCAAAAAACCCCAAAGTGTTGTTATTTAATGTTTAATAATGCACAATGTTTCCTGAGTCAATAAGTTATTGTTTTAAATAATTGTGATTTCAGTTTTGACCAAAATAATCGTGAATTTATTATTATTTTTTTTGCGATCATCAAGCAGTCCTCAGTAAAACCTCTGAACGGTGAAAAACTTTTAAAGAACGTTGTGGGTCTGGGAGTGACGATCCCGGCCGAGGTGGCTCGGAGCTCACTGCAGTCTGAGCGAGCAGAACTGCTGATCACTGAAAATCAACGTCGCTGACTTGCAGAAGGACGTGTTTGTGTGTGAGCCCTGCACACACTCATTCACCAACACAACTCGCACATTACAGGAACTCGTCTGGAGTAATCGCCACGCCCCCCGTACAGTCCTGACCTCATTACAAGACATTTATACATGTTTAGAAAAAAAGCTATTACAGGAGTTCCTGGGAGGCCGGTGTTTCAGTGCACCTCGCTACCTCGCATTTATTATGTCTTTAGGAAATTATGGGCAGTTTGCACAAATGTTTTTTTTGTGGTATGTTTTCCCCTCCCACTTCTCTGCACTGAAAACGCACAGAGCCGTGACTTTTACATCACGTCCCAGACAGCCGGCAGAACAGGACAATAAACAATGCTTAATTTGTTATTCATTACTACGTCCACGTACGCAGTCTGCTTTGCATTGCCAAGTCTGCGATATGTAAATGCATCCTTGAACAAATGACAATTTCTTCGTATTGTGAGCATCAGATAATTTTTCCGTGGGCTTTTCAAACATTCCTGGTATTCACACCATGCGTCATAGGTAATGTAGAATATTCTGCTGCTGCACCATAACCATAAAAGAGATGTAACGCAGCCCTGACACACACACACACACACACACACACACACACACACACACACACACACACACACCGGGGGCTGGAACACTCCTCCGTATTTGTTCTTGGAACCTTCGGACTGCCCGGCATTTACAGATGTTCAGATGCGAGACGTAAACGATCATTATTGCACGTCCAAACATCCTTCTTAAAATAACCTCACATGTAAGGACGCCTCGGACGCCTCAGGAATAAACTAATAAAATTCTGTTGTGGAGAGAGAGAGAGAGAGAGACGTACCAGAGATGGATCTGCCATGCTTACCGTTCTGCTCATGCCGTACCCATCAGCTCAGCCTCTTCACTAGAATACAAACACACACACGCACACACACACAGACACAACTCGAGTGTTCTTGTCCTGGTCATTAATTTCTGAACTTTTCTAAGCGAAGGCAAAACTCGCAGCCGTGCGAAGGAATTCGTCTCCAAATGAGAGAAGAGTTGACCCTGGAGGAGGCAGTGACCTCTCACCTCTGACCTCCGACCTCCTGCTTCAGACGTAGAAACTGAAAGCCACATGTGAACACTTCTTCCTGTCTGGTGGCCTCACAGAGATTCAGCACTGAGCAAAACATTGAACCGACACACACACACACACACACACACACACACACACACACACACACACGCTATTCTGCAGAAGCAGACATAACCGCTGGCACACACTTGCTAGAGGGTTGATTCAGAAAGTGTGTGTGTGATAAACAGGGTATGATTTCAGGCAGGAGTTGCTGAGTGAGTAATAACACTCAGACCCAGACATCAGCTGACGCTGGCTGTGGAATCCAGGCATTTTTTCCCCTCAGTATGTTCAGTCTTAACGGTGTGTCTGTGTGTGTCTGTGTGTGTCTGTGTGTGTCTGTGTGTGTCTGTGTGTGTCTGTGTGTGTCTGTGTGTGTCTGTGTGCTCGGCACTGTGCTGCAGAGAGAGGTGTTACACTCTTATTCTAAAGCAACGCGTCTTGTTTCGGGTGTGTATGAATTAACAGGCTCGCACTCAGCGTAGCAGGTTTGCATATGGCCACGCCCACAAAACTCCATATACGGTAAAAGCGCAAGCAGCTGAAAGGTCTAGTGAAAGGCAAAAAAACAGGCTCTCAGAGGGGTGGAAGATTATTCCAGCGATAAATACCACGGGATGTAGATACAAACACGTGAAGAATACCACGGGATGTAGATACAAACACGTGAAGAATACCACGGGATGTAGATACAAACACGTGACGAATACCACGGGATGTAGATACAAACACGTGACGAATACCACGGGATGTAGATACAAACACGTGACGAATACCACGGGATGTAGATACAAACACGTGACGAATACCACGGGATGTAACCTCTCACAGCCGGAGGTCTAGAGAGAGCTGATTGGCCGAGCTCTCTCAGAGGGGAGCCCCCTAGTGACGGGGAGGAATTGGACACAACTAAATTAGGGAGAAAATTTGGGAAAAATCCCCCCAAAAAAAGAATACCACTGAGGTAAATACAAACAAGTGAAGAATACCACGGGGGTAAATACAAACAAGTGAAGAATACCATGGGGGTAAATACAAACAAGTGAAGAATACCACGGGGGTAAATACAAACAAGTGAAGAATACCACTGAGGTAAATACAAACAAGTGAAGAATACCACGGGGGTAAATACAAACAAGTGATGAATACCACGGAGGTAAATACAAACAAGTGAAGAATACCATGGAGATAAATACAAACAAGTCATGAATACCACGGGATGTAAATACAAACACGTGATGAATACCACAGCCCAGGTGATGGCAAGTGTTAGTGAGTGATGAAAGCGAACTGCTGTGAAGATGTGATGGATTTCTAACAAAAAATAAGAACTTGACTGTGTAAAAGGAACGCAGCACAATAATCATTTATACATATTTTTTCGTTTTCTTAATCATCAGAAGCCGTAACTGTAATTACACGGCCCTCCTTTCACATTAAACTTCATTGTGTGTTTTCTCATTTTTAAGCTGAAACAGGATCTGATTACTCCACTTCTGTACTCTGTACATTTTGTACCTTTATTTCTTTTATAATGTGTAAAAACCCCAGACATAAGCGCTGTGCTGAACACCGTTTACGTCACATCCCTGAACTGTGTGTGTGTGTCCTTGCAGCTTCAATTACTGGTGTTGTGTAAAGGCCACACAGTAGAACAATCTCATTTAAAATAATCGCAGCGTTCCCGCTCAGCCTTGAAATGTTTTTTATATATTTTTTCTTTTTTTTTTTTTGCTCGATTGTCACTTTGGAAACAGTTTGAAGCGCAGGCATCTGCGTCCTCAAGTCTGTCTTCTGGTGTTGGTTACAGCGTCAAATCACATCACATTAGAGTCCACATCACATCAAGGAGAAACTCGAAATGCACATCTCATACAAATTCCACCACCAGGTCTAGTGAGGGGGGGGGGGGGGGGGGGGG
>JAAGKR010005320.1:25998-39446 GCA_011419295.1 Clarias macrocephalus | reverse complement strand
GGGGTTAAAAATGATTTCAGACATTGTTTGCTATGGGTGATTGTTCTGTTACTACTTTTTGATGAGTAAACCTGCAACTTCATTTTATTCCAACCCAACCAAGCTATTCAATTCTGTAACTAACGATTTACAAAAGATGCCGATTTTTAAATGTTTAGATGACGTTTTTTTTTTTTTTTTTTGTTACAATTCTAAACAAATTGGCAAGTAATTCACTCGTACCGCTCAGGACGCTGTTTTTTCTGCCGGTGTATACATAGATTATAGGATTCTAGACGAATCTGTACTATAAATGACTGTTAAATAATTATTTAGTTGATATTTCGAGTAAAGATTTAATGATGTATGTTTAGTATGTTCATACTGTGATTAAAGTGGGGAATATTTTTTAAACTATCGGACAAAAGAATTTTGGGAAACGCTTTTGTCATCAAACACCATGAGCGGATTGTGAAACTGATACTGTGCGATGAATTGGCCGTGTGATTAGGCGTCGGACGCTCAGGATGTTCTCCTCCCGCAAGACTGTCTGACTAAACACTTTGCTACGCTCGGTGTTCCCGCTTCACCGCGTGTACGTCTCCTGCCTCGTCCGGCCCTTCTCCTCGTCTCCTTCCGCTCTCTCTGCTCTCAAGGTGTGTCTCTTTCTCTCTCGGGCTGTGAGTCAAGCCGTCTCTTCCTCAGCCTTGAGGAAACGACATGTCCGGTCATGCGAGCGGCGAAGCGCAGCGCGCTTAAATCTCTTCCCAGTGGGAGTCGCGTATCTGTACGTGTCTGTGCTACTCCGTGGGAAATGCCTCCCTGTCAGTGGATTCCTGCACGCTTCAGTTTGACGAGCGTTAACCTTGAGGTGTGCGGTGACGGGGGGTGGGGGGAGAGAACCGGGCCAAAGGTATTTCACACGGGGACCGGGCTTGATGATGTGGATTTCTTGGGAATTTTGGAGTTTTCCTCCAGCTGTGCGAGCCAGCGAGTGGCATAAAGGCGGTGAACGTTTGACCCTGTTATTTGTCCTACATCTGTACGCTGATAAAGCTGTAGACGGCAGCACCACTCGTTCAGTACCGCCTTATCGCCGCTTTCGCCGTATCAGAGATAACGGCCGGGAGACGAGCCGGCACTCACGCAGATAAAACCGAAAGTTTCGTGATTTCTTGGAATGAATTTTATTATGCACTTTACTCTCGTTACCAGTCACACAGTGTTGTTAATTCGAGCTGCACATGATGTAATCGTGTTCATGTTTACGACTGAAACATTTGAACATGTCAGTGTTGCAACAAACAGAAAAGCACAAATTAGTTTAAACTTACATTTCCCAGAACACTTTCATCACCATTAGTTCCTTTTAAAACAGCGTGTGTTCTAGTTATTATGGTCATGTGTCTGGTTGCCAAAACAAACAAACAAACAAACAAACGGCAAAAAATAAAACGAGGATATGGACTTAGATGGATAGATTTAAGAGAGTGTATTACATATGGTGATGTGAGGTGAAACTAGAGGAGGTACATTTTTCTGAAGGAAAAAGTGAGTGATGCTTGTCGTGGTAATTTCACCATGATCCTGAGAGGCTGATTGGTTGCCTGAAGTAAAATGAAGTTAGCATTATGCTAACTATAATACCATGTTGTTAGCGCGATGCTAACATGATTAGCATGTTGCTTAGTGATGCTTACAATATCAGCATTTTGCTTTCATGATGCTAACATGAATAGGTGTTGCTAGCATGATGCTAATAGGATGCTAGCGTGATTCGCCTGTTGCTAGCAAGATGTTAAGATGATTAGCATGATGGTAACATGATTAGCATGTTGCTAGCATGAGGGTTATATGATTAGCATGTTGCTAGCCACATCAGTTGCTAGCCACATCATTAGCATGTTGCTAGCAAGATGTTAAGATGATTAGCATGATGGTAACATGATTAGCATGTTGCTTGCCACATCAGTAGCATGTTGCTAGCATGACTCCAAAATGATATGTTGCTTGCATTATGCTAATATGACAGAGCCCACTCCTATGGCTCTGTGCTAGAATCCATCAAAGTTGGTCTCCATGTTAAGTCTATGGGACTTTTTGGGCCGGTAAATTGCCCCCAGTGGGCTTCGCCAGCACCATGAATTAAACTGATGATTTGTTTGCTTATACACACAGTCCCTCTCTATCTATGGTCCAACACAATTTATTATTATTACTTTTTGACTTTATGAAATATGTGAGTGATAGAAACTTCTCTCAATTTAGCGATTTAACACTTTGAACTGTTGTACGTTTTACAGTAGAGTTCAGACCAAGTAATCTGATTGGTTAAGTGGCGCTATACCACGAGTGCTGATAATAGACAGTTACATCACTGTGCTGTGTAACTATATGTATGACTATAGTTATATGGGGCGTGTCCCAGATGTTGTACAGTGGCTAGTGACACTAACTGTGCGTCTCAGCGTGGGTGAGAGTAGGTCTGTGCGGTACTGAGGAGAGAGCAGCTGCCTGACAAAACCCACATTCACACCCAGTCACAGAAGCACTTTCAGCAACGACACACATCTGATAACGTTATGTCGTCTTAAATAACACGCCGTCTCTGCAGTAATCGCTTCTAAGTCCTCCTGAATTGCCTTTGAATTGTCCTTGTTTTTGTCAAGTGAGCTACAAAGTGTACAATGTGTCCACCACCTCCATGGTTTATTCTCCTCTCCTTTTGACTACGTGGTACCACCCCTGTTTATTACACTAACTGTTGCTGACCAGCTCCGCCCGTCGCAGTTAGTTAATTCCGCTAATAATATAAGGATATGTGTAGGCGGAGCAAAATAACTGGTTAAATAAAGAAACTAATCATAACCTGTTAATAATAAATGGTGGTTGTGGAACTGTTGTATAAAAGTAATATCAAAGTCGATGTCATGCTGTTGTACTGAATATTGACATGGCTGTGATATCTTCACACCATCACTGCACCCTCATGCCTGCAGACGCATCACAGCTGTGCCGATATTCGGTACAACAGCTCTCCCTCTCATGTGATATTGCTTAAATATGCTACGTTAGATTAGACTAATTTGTCAAACTATTAGCTAAGTAGTAATATAAGTATGTTTTTTCCTTCAACTGTGTAAGATTCTACAAAGATTAAACTCGTCTGTATCACAGGATTGTGGTGTCACGGTGCAGTACTTTTACTTTTTATAACGTGTATGTTTTATTCATGATTATTAAGAATACACATTTTTAAAATAAGCAATTAGACATTGTAGACTAAAGGTATCACGGTTTCTAAAACCCAGCAGTGGTCTTAACTACTACAACAACAACCTGATGAGGACACAGAGGTTTTACTGCTAAAATCTTTTTCTGCAAACGAACGAGTCGCGACATTAATAAGCAGGGGCGCTTCTTTTAAAAGTTCCCCTGTGATCAGCATGCTGCAGGTAATGGCCACGCCCCTCCCTCACACGATGTGGAGATGTTCCAGGCGGCGTACGAGGACAGAAGGAGCACGCAGTCGATACGACCTCTGTTTAATAACACACTTTCATTTAAGTTTTTACTCGCTCATGTCTCGTTCTGTGTTAAAGTTGACCCTGATTAACCCTTTCTCTCCCGTGTGGTCTGGTCACTCCTAGATAGTGATTATCTCGTCGAGGAGCAGAGCTGATGTGAAACAGGGTGTCAGTCAGTCCGGCCATTTATCCTTCTGAGAGACTCGTTAAAAGTCAGAGAAGAAGAAGAAGTCAGGATAGATATAAATATGTGTTTACAGGATGATTGAGAAAGAATCACGTGTCCCTGAGGTGAAACTCTACTACTACTAATAATAATACTGGAATTGCGATATGTAACTGCGTCTCTTTTTTTTGTAATATATGAAGTAATTCATTTTCTCCTCCACCTCTGTAGACAATAACTCATCTTGTTTTGTCTTTTTCTCAGTTAAGTGAGTATCATCAGTTGGTTTTGTAGTCCTAGGATGAATCCTGGGGTCTGAACTGTGTCATGTTTAAAAAAAAAAAAAAAAAGAAAGAAAAAACAAAGGGAACATGGAGCGGTGTGATGGTACTGGAATCCATCACTTCATCTCCGTTCAGTAACCTCCTGTAGAAGTGAAGCGGCCCAGAGCCCTCGCAGCGACGTTCAGTCCCGAGCTACCACGCTAAATTTAGATCTCAGGCTGTACATTAAACTGCAGTTCACCCGCAGCGTTTCTTGCCATATGTTTGTCTGCCTATCTGTCTATCTATCCGTCTGGTCTGAAGTGTGGTTTCTAAACACCGGCTCTACTGTCTCACTCAACAGTCACGTCTGATCTCTCACGCCTGATAAGATCTCGGCTCCAAAACCGGCTCTTTGGGTTTTCATGTTAAAGCAGAACACGGACGGAGCTGCAAACTTTGAGATAAACACAAAACATGTGCTTTCACAGCTTGTTTGGTGTGTGTGTGTGTTCTAACTCTGAACATGTGGCTTATGTTTGCTGTAGCATGCGCTCACAAAAGGACAGCAGTTTAGCAACAAGGCAGGTCATGTTTAAGGCTCCAGCTGTTCTGCCTAAAAGCTGGTCAGGAATGCTGCCAGATGTTGGAGTGGACAACCTCCCGCATGTCCCTGTCCATTATAACTCTGATCATGGGGGGGGGGGGACTGTTTTTGGTAAAAAAAAAAATGAAAAAAGGTGTTTTAAGTTTTAAAGCTTTAATCTTAGCTGTTTGTTGTTTTTAGTTGTTGTTTGAAGTGGTGTTGTGTTTAGTAGCTGGGGTAATAGTTGAAAATAAAATTAGGCAATATTTTACCCCCCTATTTCACTCCTACTGTGTGTGTGTGTGTGTGTGTGTGTGTGTGTGTGTATGTATGTGTGTGTGTGTGTGTGTGTGCTCAGCAATATTCCAAACCACTTCCTTCAGAAGTCCTTCAGCGTTCCATCCACAGCCGTTTGAGAAAGCTTTGTCCTATAAATATGGACTTTATTACCATTTTAAACACCTCGTTACCTTTCACCCACCCTGTAGTACTAGTAGTTGATGTAATAGAATGTAATAAAGTTCATGTATGTTAATTGTAAGTTAATTGTAGTTGCTGTTGTGTAGTTGTTGTAATAGTTGAAGTAGTAATAGTCGATGCTGTTGTAGTTGTAGTAGTTTAGTTTTTGCCATTGTTGTAGTGTTTGTTGTGTTTGTTGCTGTAGTTGCAATAATTTAGCTTTTGTGTTTGTTTGTAGTTTTTTGTTTGTTTGTTTGTTTGTTTGCTTGCTGTTTTAGTTCAACTCAAATAAAGAAAACTTTATTTATCTGCAGAGGGCAGTTTAAGATGCACAGAGACAATAAACCACAAATATTTGTACATCAGGACGTTTAGATGGAAATAATAGTAAAGCTTTTGTAGTTTTTTTTTTTTTTTTTTTTTTTGCTGTAGTTGAAGCTGCTCTAGTAGTCGTCGTTGCTGTTCTAGTTTAGCTACTACCAGTCAGAAGTTTGTACACCCTTTCAATAATCTCTTCTGAACAGTTGATATTGAGATGTATCTGCTACTTCTGCTCTGTAAAGCTTCATAACGGCTCTAATCTGAGGTGCTGGTTGTTATTTGGTGATTTCTGAGGCTGGTGACTCTAAATGAACTTCTCCTCTGCAGCAGAGCTAAGTGTTGGTCTTGCTTTCCTGGGAAGGTCTTCATGAGAGACAGTTTCATCATGGAGCTTGTAAGAACTGTTCCAGAACAGCCGACCTTCATGTCTTAAAATAACACCTGACTGTTACTGTTGTAACGTAATTCCCGAATGCCGACAGCAGCTCCCTCTGTCTCATAAAACTTCTTTGCGATTACTGTAAACTTTCTGTCTACGTTGTTTCCATGGTTACAGAGGTCTTAAGCAGAGTACAGGAAGGCATGGAGCGCTTTTTTTTTTTTTACTTTCCTTTATGTTTATTTTTTTTAATTAGCATATGTGTGCATTTTTTCATTCCTCCTCCTCCTCTCTCTCTCTCTCTCTCTCTCTTTGCCTCTTTCTCTCGGGAGGCAGAGTTTAATGATAAGAGAGGACTTGGAGGGTGTAGTTCATTACTAATGCAGTGCAGCTCCTCCAGTTAATCCACCAGTTGCCCCAATAATCGTTATTCTCTGCTGCTGGACGACTGGGTGACCACCGGAGTGATGCTGTGCGTTTCTTTCTCTCTCTCTCTCTCTCTCTCTCTCTCTCTTCTCTGTCTCTCTCTCTGTCTCTCTCTCTCGCTTTCTCTCTTTCTGTGTTTGTCTCTCTCTGCCTCTCTCTCTGTCTCTCTCTCTTTCTGTCTCTCTCTCTCTCTCTGTCTCTGGGTCTCTCTCTCTCCGTCTGTGTGTGTGTGTCTCTCTCTCCCTCTCTGTCTCTGTGTGTCTGTGTGTGTGTCTCTCTCTCTCTCTCTCTCTCCCTCTCCCTCTCCCTCTCTGTCTGTGTGTGTGTCTCTTTCTCTTTCTGTCTGTGTGTCTCTGTCTCTCTCTTCCTCTCTCTCTGTTTCTGTTTCTCCCTCTCTGCCCCTGTGTGTGTGTCTCTCTCTCTCTCTCTCTCTCTCTCTCTCTCTCTCTCTCTCTCTCTCTGTGTGTCTCTGTGTCTCCCTCTCTTGCATGCATGCACGGTGTGATAAAGTTCAGGCTTAATGAGGTGTTCCCTACTGTGTGTACTGTAAAAGGTGGAGGTTATGTGTGTATGTGTGTGTGTTGTTTCAGGCTCAGCGCAGCCTCTATAACCCACATCCCCACCCACCGCTCTCTTTCGTCACACACACACACACACACACACACACACACACACACGCACACACACACTCTCTCTCCTCACTTTATTCTGTATCCTGACTTCACCTTTTGTCCAGAGCTCGTATGTTAGATTAACCTTAAAATTAACACCAGAGACTAAATTAACACTGAGTAACAGTAATCTCTCTCTTTCTTTCTCTCTCTCTCTCTCTCTTAAGAGTTAAAGGTGCTCTATTGGCATGACAAATATTTAAATTTGTATTCCCAAAGCTTAGAAATTAGTCAAAACAAAAATAACAGTAGATAGTAAAAAAGAAAACAATAGTATAGAAAGAGTAATAATAAATAAATGTATATAACATTAAAGACATGTACAGACATTTAGTTAAAGTGATAAATATAAGGTGACTCGTGAACATTATAAAAAAGGAATAATAAAAAAAAATAATACTATATTTTTTATATTTGTATATAAAAATATTTTATAATTTATTATTATTATTATTATAAAAATAATAGATCTCTCGCTGTCTCTCTCCATCTCTCTCACACACACACAGCACACACCACAAACACACACACACGCTCTCTCCCCCCTCTTATCTGTACAGATGTACTCTCACATGAGGAAATGCCAGCGCAGGGGCGGAACCTTTAATTTCTCACTCTCACATTCTTTACGTTCTTTAAGCTGTAATAAGTGTAAACTACACGACTCTGACGATGCACCGCTCCCGCTACACGACGCTCATCACTGTACGGTCAATTACTGCGACGGGTTTTAATGAAAATCATCATTTGACTTTTTCACTGTTTACTTCAGAAACCATAAAAAACAAGTTATATTTGCTCGTTTAAGTCCTGATGTCGTTCACACATGCGTGGTTTCAGGAATTTCTAGTTTTTAAATGAACACTGAGATCTTAAGTTTTCAGGGCTGGCGCGACTGATGCAGCGACCAATCAGAGGCTCTGGATTTTTTTTTAAATTTCCATTTATTTGTTTGTTATTTAGTTTGTTAGCTAGGATACTTTGTTTATTTTGGTACACATCGTCCCAGACTTTATGGAACAACGACAAACAAATGTCCCCTGACGATCCTCTTCCTCTTCTTAGAACGTTTCCTGGAGACATGCAGATGTGTAGTGCATATGATTTGTACCTGCGCGCACGCGCACACACACACACACACACACACACACACACACACACACCTGGGGAAAATAATCTACACTTGCATATAAAAATAATAATGTAAAACATCTAATATCATGTGTTGTAGAATAATTTAGAAGAATCCTGAAAGCATCCAAAATCATCTCTTATGTTCTCACATAAATTTTTTTATTTTATTTTAATTGAAAGTATTGGCAAAGATTATGTCGCTAACACTGCAGTATGTCTGTACGGCTCGAATTGACGTTTGAATGCAGCCTTAAACAAAAAGTCTTAGAGCGTCTGTAACGTGACGGATGGGAGACGCGTCCAGACCCGTTGGACTGGAACTCGGTTCTCCAGACAGACGGGTTTCCTGAGACACACATGTCCCGAGGTCATAGTTTAAACCTTTCTGGGCTTGAAAATCTTCAAAAGTCATGTGGACAATTGAGGAGAAAAAGTTTCTCACGCCTGTAAATATAATAATATAATTTTAAACCCAATATAATTTTTGATCGGCTGACTTTTTGGGGGGGGGGGGGGGGTTTCCTTTCATTTTGACCTTTAACCTTTCTGATTGGCCTGTAGACACGGCTTTAAACATCTTAAATAAATTATGAGATTATTCTCAGATTATTAGATTATTGTGTGTTATGATCGTACAGATTATCTGCGCTCTGCATCATTTATATATATTTATAACCAGCTACTATTTATTAATAATAATCTAATGGTTGTCACCGAGTGAGTGACGGGAAATTAAAGTAAAACTGCAAATATCGACTCTTAGCAAGTTCTTAAACGACGAGTTGACATCTCAGGGGAATCTCTTACAGATTTAATTTGTGGACAGAATGAACCAGGAATATTGTTTTTTTTTTTTTTTTAAATCTATTTTTTATTTGACTTGTACTAAGCATTTTCATGATCTCTTGAGCGTCACTGCTCAGCAATAACGTCTATGAGTCACTCGTCTCCGCGTCACTTCTTTTGAACACACGTGAGAATACGTGACCAAAGAAACGATCAGCTGAATTTAGCGACATGAGGAAGCAGACATGTGTTTGTGCGGTGTTATTTTGAGGTGTCTGTGTGTGTCTGTGTGTGTCTGTGTGTGTGTGTGTGTGACAGAGACACTTTTTTGTAGTAGCTGGCACTACATGTGAACACATGTTCAGGTCAGGAAAGTGTCACACCGCTCTTATAGCAAGCATTCGTTTAAGGCGTGACGCGCTCCGGCGGTGGTGAGGAAACGTCCTGCTGATGAGACGCGCACATGTGCCTGTGCGTGCGTGTGTGTGTTTGTGTGTGTGTGTGCTCAGACAGGAAGTGGCCTTCACCCTTCACTGAAGCATTTCCTTAGCATCAGCGCCGTCATAGCACAATGATGAATCAGGGCGATTTCTCACCGTCCTGTGATGCTCAGTCTCACACACTCACTCTCACACACACGCACGCACGCACGCACGCACACACACACACACACACACATCAGTCTGTGGTTTCTGGAAATGCCTTTTCCTGTCTCACATTTGGAGAGCTTGTGGTAGTTTGTGTCTTTAACAGAGTTGATGAGACACAGACGGGACGTCCTCACTGAGCTGCTCAACTAAAACTCTGTTAATATACAGCGCTGTGAGAAAGTATTTGCCCCCTTCCTGAGTCTACAGCATGTCTCACTCAGATGATTCAGATCATCAAACTAACTTTTCAATGATGATTTCAATGAATATTAAGGGAGGGGAAAAAAAGCTATCCGTCTGTACCTGGCCCTGTGTGAAAAAGTAATTGCCCCCTAAACCTTATATTAACTGGTTGTGCCGCCCTTGGTGAGTCTTTCACATCGCTTTTTGAGGAATTTTTACCCGCTCTTCTTTGCAGAATTGTTCTAATTCAGCCACGCCTCAGTCGGTTTTAAGTCCAGACCACAGCAAAAAAAATAAATTCATTAAAAAAATAAATAAATAAAAAATCAGGAAGGGGCATATACTTTCTCACAGCACTGTGAAACTCTGTGTTTAACGAATTAAATGAGAAATATGGAGTTAAATTGTATTCTGTAGTTCAGAGGTTCTTAAAACACTTGAACCTTTTTTTCTGTAAACCACAGATTTATTCAGATTTATTGAGGAAATGTCTCGGAGCGAGTCAGGACTGTACGGGGGGCGTGGTGCAAGTGGTGTTGGTGAATGAGTGTGTGTACAGTTCTCTCTCTCTCTCTCTCACACACACACACACACACACACACACACACACACACACACACAGATTTGTCTTTCACAAGATGGCGACAAATTAGACGCTGATTTTCGAGGATCTGACGTTCCATACATTAAACTAAGTCTTCTGTAAATGTTATTCGTTTTCACACCTTCAGTTACAACGTTTCAAAGAACCCGTATCCCCTAAAATAGTTATAATGTGATGTCAATAATGTGGAGGAATTACTTTTTTAATTACCTTATATTATTATTAATCATGGTCTATGTGAAACACTGGGATGAGTGCATTAGTGAATCAGGGGATTATATAGAGAAATAAAGGGAGTTTTTACTCTCAGGACTGTCTTCTGTTCTGTTCTGTTCTACACCTGGAAAACACGAGCAGTTCACACTAAGGTTGACAGTTTCCCACATTTGTCTTAACCAATTGGGTTAACAATAATCGATGAACAATTAACGCTAAAAAGACTAAAAGTCTAAACAGGTCTAGCATTACGACTTCAACATATCGGTTCAAAAAAATAACAAACATAACGCTAAGAAGTTCTGTTCACACGGGCCAAATGAACCGAGGCCACGTCGACCCCACCCCGCGTCAGAAACCCGAAATCTCCCAGATACCTCTTCCCGTTTTTCAGCCTCACGTGTCGGAGCGTGTCGACAGGACGTAACGTTCGGGTTCGGGTGTGGAAGAGGCTCGGTCTCGAGGGTGATTCGATTATCAGATTTAATCAGCATTCACAGTAAGAAGGGCCGTTTCTGACCACGCCCAAGCTGACTTGTTGTTTAAACGCACGCCAAGGTGTTACGGCGTTGCTAGCATCTCCGCAGGCAAACATCAGCTGGAAAACATGGCTGCTTTGATATTTTCCTGCTCCGTGCTGCCAAGAAAAGAAATCCAGCTGGGGTTCTTCAGCTCGGCTTTATGACACTGTCTTGTTTAAGCCATCACTTGGGGTGTTTTTTTTTTTTTTTTTTTTTTGTTTCAGCGCTGAGTTGTGTAACACTGGAAATAAACTTGTGGAGATGCATGAATGGTGTTTTTCTTTCTTTCTTGCTTGGTTTAAAAGTGATGAATGTCTTTCTGTTTCTCCTTTCAGTATTATGTGCCAAGAATCTTGCCAAGAAAGACTTCTTCCGTAAGTACACCTAATCATTTATTTATTTATTTATTTATTTATTTTCGTTTGTATATTAGATCATATATGCAGTAGATAAAATTTTCCTTCAAAAAGTTCAGATTTATTTATGTTTACACACCTGAGTTTTTTTTTTCTTCTTCTTCCTGAGCTCTGTGCTTCTGTGTGCTTTGTTCCTTCACTCGGGGAATTCGCCTCATCTTGCAAAAATTTTCTAATCGTATTCCTCCCACAGCTGTTTGGACACGCGGCACTTGTACTGAAACTCGCTGTACCGGAGACCTTAATGACTTAATGGCGTAGCGGGACTCCTGAGCGACACACACACACGCCAGTGTCTATTCATTCACGGCCCACGTTTTGTGCTAATGACTAACACACAAATGCGCGGTATTCAGCTCACATCCCGGGCACGCTGATCAGACAGGACGGCGTGCGGAAGAGGGAGACAGACAGAGAGACGGAGACACTCAGCCGAGCTGATCTATGAGTAATAAGCGATAACGTATGTGTAGATCAGATCAGAGATTTCTTTATTTCCTGGTTGATGATCATTTATTTATTCATGTAGTAAATACGCAACTCTTTGGAGAGCTCTTCAGCGTTAACTCGTCTTCAGGGAACGACTCTGTCCTCATCTCTCCCCATCGAGCCGTAAAACAGCGCACGCTGCAGCTTTTATACTCTGACCTTGTGTATGAGGATATTATATTCTCACCCTGCTGCAACAGCACATCTTTCATTTTTCACTCGGCGACGTTGACAGACTGGTGTTTCAGACTCTCTCTCTCTTTCTCTCTCCTCCTTCTCTCTCTCTCTCTCTCCTCCTTCTCTCTCTCTCTCTTTTTCTCTCTCCTCCTTCTCTCTCTCTCTCTCTCTTTCTCTCTGCTCCTTCTCTCTCTCACTCTGTCTCTCTCTCTCTCCTCCATCTCTCTCTCTTCTCCTTTTCTATCTCTCTTCTCCTTTTCTCTCTCTCTCCTCCTCGCTCTCTTTCTCTCTGCTCCTTCTCTCTCTCTCTTTCTCTCTCCTCCTTTTCTCTCTCTCTCTCTCTTCTCCTTCTCTCTCTCTCCTCGTTCTCTCTCTCTCTCTCTCTCTCTCTCTCTCTCTCTCTCTCTCTCTCTCTCTCACACACAGGGTTGCCCGACCCTTTTGCCAAAGTCGTGGTTGATGGTTCGGGTCAGTGTCACTCTACAGACACGGTTAAGAGCACACTCGACCCAAAGTGGAACCAGCACTATGACCTGTAAGCATTTTCCTTTTGTTCATTGTCTTTTTATATGACTATATAGCACTGTGAAAAAATATTGACCCCCCTCATTTCTTTATATTTTGCTCCCAAAGCTCCAGACTGTCTTGCTTGTTTAATGTAGTTTTGAGGACTAGTTCTCCAGAATTCCTGAAGGACATTTTTTTTATGTCTCATATATTTCAGTCCCTGTCCCTATTCCCTGTACCTGAGCAGTTTCAGAGCAACGTTCAGTGATCTATGAATCATTCAAGCATTAAAAAAAAAAAAGAAGAAAAAAAAAAAACTCATCTAAGTTAAGTCCTGATCCAGTGAGAAACAGGTGCAGATGATGAGAGATGATCAGGAGGTGATTAGTATACTGCTGATGCTGAGGGGTTGGAACAGACGAGAGGGGAAATGAGGTCGCTTCTGAGGCTGTTACACAAACAACTAGTTTATAAATTGTATCTTTAGGCTGTTTGCCATTTTTGATGATGAGCACTGTTAAAAGTGCTATACGAATAAAAATGAATTGAATCAAATTCATTAAAATTTGGGGGGGTTAAAATCTTTTGCTCAGTACTGTGTAAACTGTTCTCATGACTGGTTTCTCTTCTGTGTTTTCAGATATATCGGGAAAACGGACTCGATCACCATCAGCGTCTGGAACCATAAGAAGATCCACAAGAAGCAGGGCGCCGGGTTCCTGGGGTGTGTGAGACTCCTGTCCAACGCCATCAGTCGACTCAAAGACACAGGCTGTGAGTGAGCGTCGTAGAACAAAGAATAAAAATCAGCTTTTAAATCAATAAAATCTCATGGAATTCATTTATAATTGTGACTTTGTTTATCTCGACAGACCAGCGTTTGGATCTATGCAAGCTGAACGCCTCGGACAGTGACGCCGTCCGGGGTCAAATAGTCGGTGAGTAAAACCTCGACCTCCTTCCACGAGAACGATTTCTGGATTTTTTT